>WBMV01006289.1:3064467-3122655 GCA_013396655.1 Campylorhamphus procurvoides | reverse complement strand
CCGGCCCGGCCCAGCCCAGCGCAGCCCGCCCCGCCATGGCCAACAACAGCCCCGCGGTGACCGCGAACTGCCAGGGCCAGCAGGCGGCCCAGCATCCGCCCGGCGCCCTCCCGCCCGCGCAGCAGCCGCTGCAGGCCGCGGGCCCCAAGCCGGCGGCCTCGGGCAAGCCGGGCAACGTGCTGCCGCTGTGGGGCAACGAGAAGACCATGAACCTGAACCCCATGATCCTCACCAACATCCTCTCGTCGCCCTACTTCAAGGTGCAGCTCTACGAGCTCAAGACCTACCACGAAGTGGTGGACGAGATCTATTTCAAGGTGAGCCCGCTGGCCGCGCTGGCGCTGGGCCCGGTTGGGTCGCGGCCCGCGCCGTCAGGCCCCTTACCCTGCGCTGAGGGTGGGCGCGAGCACGGCTCGTATGGCTTAGCTGGGGGTGCTGCCTTCTCCGCCCGACAAAAGAGGCGTGTTCCGCGTCGGATTCGGAGCTGCAGAGCCGTGAGTCCGGTTGGAAGAGGGCAGCGTGAGCCGGGGCAGTGGGGGCGAAATGGCCGTCGAAGCGGGCTGCGCCTTCGGCCGGAGAGAGCGCGGCGGGCACAGAGCCCCGGCGGCAGAGGCGAGCCCTTCCCGCAGCCCGGGCGTGCCGGGGGCTGCGGTGCTCTGGCAGGAGTCTGCATGTGGCCTTCCTCCTCTGTTAGACGTGAGGATTCCCTCCTCCGTTACCCGCCAGAAAAGTCCGTTTTACTGCTTCCCTTGGCTTAGGTAGGATGTGCTGGGGAGAGGAGTGATCTGTATCAGGGCACCCATGTCTCGGTTCTTGTTTTGTTAGCAGGATTGAATCAGTTTTGCAGCGAGGCTTCCATCAAGCCAGTCTCCCAGGTAGAGGTATGCATAATTAATGCTCATCAACACAGCCACTTTCTTTGTTCTGATAATGAGACCAAAATTTAGATAATGCAAGCTTAGATAATTCAGCTGGTTTTAGTCACCTGCACTTTGGTGGTTATTGGGATGTTTTTTGTCAGGTGAATTCATTCTGCTTGATAACGTTACTGTGTTAGGGGGTTTCAGTATATTTGAAATTACAAAAAAAACCCCGAAGGTAGACTTTTTATTTCATTTGACCAAGGCAAGTCAAGTTACTTAGGACGCTGTAATTGTGAGGAATAAACTCCGCCACGGTATTTTGAGATTTTGGGCAGTTTGCACTTAACCTATGCTACTTTTTGTCCACTTAATGACAGCACTTCTCTGCCTGTGCTCTCTTGAGGCTCATTATGTATTACATCTAATACTTAGAGTAATAGAGATTGCCAGCAAAACATCTTTCCAGTTAATTTACCACTTGCTGCAGGTGAGAGAGACTCTTAACTATCTGAACAGAAAGTAGCAGAGTTTACTTACGCAAGTGATGGCTGGAGCTGAAAAATTTTAAAAGAAACATTTTCAGAAAATTTGAGAACTTACTCTATTTTAAGTGGACCTTTTCAGGTGTAGTAAAAAACACTTTATGGCATTGTCTTTTTATTGGTAGAGCTCAGCTGCAGCAGGTCAAATAGTTCATTTGCTTGTCTTACTGTTTCACTTCACAAATGGCTTAATTGAGGAAAAAATTGGCATTCCATTAAAAATCTGACTATTAATCTCTTGCAAATAAAGTTTGTTTACTGAATTTTTCAGTTAGTCTGACTCAAAACTGCAGGCTAAATAAAGAGAAAACTCACCCTCTTACTCACTTATGAGTAATGGATGTGGGGGAGAAGATAACCTGATGGTTAAGGGCCTTCATTGATACTAAGAAGATTTGAATTCTCTTCATGTTTTAGTATTTCTGGATTATTGTTGTGTGTTTTTTTTTATTTTGAATGGACATAATACCCATTGTAGCAGGTGTATTTTCGAGTGTATTTGTCTGTCTCTGAGAAACGAGTGGCTCATTAAAAAAATTGGGGAGTGTTGGGTGCCAGATTATCAGGAAAGATGATTTTAAGTCACACGGGCAGCTAGTGATGGGGGGGGCACTCTTTGAAGATATGGAGTCTCTCCAAATATTTGCATTAATACACTTGTAGTTCTGGTCTCCTGTTTCATTTCTGTATCTGCAAAGTGCAGGACTTCCTCTTTCTTTATCCCTGACCTAAGCACATGTGCATGTCCTCAGCTTCATTTAATCTCTGTACTTCCAACAAACTAACCATGTGCAGCAGTTGTTGAAGGATCAAAACTTTGAATGCTCCTTTCTGAAGTTAGTATTTTTTTCAGGGCTTTGTAATTTGTTTGTTTGTTTTTTAATGAATATCTGTCAAACCCAGCACGTTTATATTGATTGTGGCCAATAAAAGTAACTAATTAAAAAAATTGAACACTAGCATTGTGATAGTGTCATACTTGATACTTGGACTAAAAAATACTTTTCCTGTGAGAAGCAAAATTCTATATAATCAGAAGGATGTGCAGTATTGTTTATGTAGTATTGGTGAACTTATGCAATACTAATAATACAGGAAGTCGGAGTGCATTTTGAGTTCTATGGTATTGGCATCTCTTACATTTCCTGTTTGGCTAAGGCAGCAACTGTAAAAAACCCAAACAAACAGTTCAGCAACGTCAACTGTTAGTCCATTTCTGATTTTGTGTGATTGTGTACATAATTAGTTTTGTTTCATGTATTGTTAAAGAATTTTAATTTGTGAAGTTTGGTACAGCCATGAACTCTTATTCCAAAACTGGTGTCACACTGTTGTTTTGGTTTTTTTGTCATTTACGTGTTTGTTGTTTTTTTTTTTAAGTTGTTGTACCTGGGCAATATACTTGTTTTCTGAGCCAGACATTGTGTCTCTGAATTTCACAATTTCAAATGTAGTATTGGCAGTTTTATGATTATGAACTTGTTTATGACTCTTATTGTCAAGGTTTAGGAACGGTGTTGGTTAATTACATTTGTACACTCTTTTCTTAATGTATCTCACAGGATTTGAACTGGGCAAATTTTATTTGTGAGTACTTAGGAACCATTTTATCTAAGAACATCTCTGCAGTCTGCAAGAAAAAACACTGCCTTTTTATATTAAAATACTTTACTTTGTAAACATCTTTCATTTGTTCTAGTTGTAGGTGATAGTGAAAAGAAAGAAATCTCTAGCTAAGCTCACTGTATAAATGAGACTTATGAATATGAGACTTATATTTTGACTTTTGTAGCTCTCATCAGCAGGTATCACTAAACTAAAGGAAACAGTTTAATAAAGGCAGTTGTTCAGTCACCCAATAGTAATAGTAGTGATGGGGTTTAGTCATAAAACATTTGAAATTACATGAAATATAGAATAAGCATGGATGCTTCCTTTGGTGTTTTGGGGGTTGTTTTAAACTTCATTCAGGATTTTGTCTGTAATTTCTTAATGTAATTAAAAAAGCCAGATGCTTTGCTTTAATGACAAAGCAGGCCTGGTCTTGAATTTGGTAGAAGATAAACTTTTAAGATTTGTTTAGAATGTCCGTTGTTGAAATCAGGTTTGTATAAGCACCTAAACATTATGGAGGTTGCAATTGTAATTTTCTTTCTTTACTCCTGTCCCCCACCTCACCCTTTCAGGTTACGCATGTTGAACCCTGGGAAAAGGGCAGCAGGAAAACTGCAGGCCAGACAGGGATGTGTGGAGGGGTAAGTAGAAGTACGTGCCTTCTCAAATTTTTGTCTGGTAAATAACTTTCCTAACTGTATTAAAACTTGCTCGTATGTTGACTCAGTCTCTAGATGTAAAAATATCTTTTACAAAGAGTAGATACATTTCTCTTGCTTCCAAAGCTGTGGATGCAATTAGTGTTACTTTTTCCACATAGCTTTGTTTTTTATATTTAGATTTTATCCTGTGTTAGTTCCCATATTCTTTTGTAGATTTGGGATAATGTCTTTGTAACTTTCTGTGTCCTCACCTAACTTTTTGGTTTTGAAAGGTGCGTGGTGTTGGAACTGGAGGAATTGTGTCCACTGCCTTTTGTCTGCTCTACAAATTATTTACACTGAAACTCACCCGTAAGCAAGTGATGGGCCTTATAACTCATACAGACTCTCCATATATTAGAGCTCTTGGATTTATGTATATTAGGTAAGTACCAATATCGTCAACTAATGACTGTTTTAATGTACAGAAAGCTGTATTAAAATTTTACGTTCTTTTTATTCTTGAAGGTACACACAACCACCTACAGATCTATGGGACTGGTTTGAATCCTTTCTTGATGATGAAGAGGTATGTCGGCGAGGGTAATAATTTGTTTTCTTTTGTTTCTTTTCATGTTACTACTTTAGGTTTAAAAGTTGTTTCATAAGCTTTTCTGTAGTTTGAATGTTGCAATGTTATGTTCTTGTAATTTCATTAATTAGTTCAGGAAGATGTTTGAGCTGGGACCTGGGTCATATTTCTTAGACTCTTAGATAGTCTGTATGTTACTGTGTCAGATTTACAAAGCCATGTGAAACAGATGTAGTGAACCAGAATTCAGAGAGCAGACTATATGAATGTGGCTTCTGTGCATTTTTTAAAGTCACAGTTTTAAACAAGGCGTAATAAGTCACGAGGGTGCTAAATTTGTATTATCTATTACTGGGATGGGAGAATTGTTGCTTACATAAAAGAATGGGAAGTATATAGTAGAAATTAACATTCACCTTGGAAAATACTGGCAGAAATCTCAGTGGTTATTATTCATGTCCCAAGATTTCTTCAGAGACGCGAATGGCCTGATTGTGGCATTGTGTCTGGAACTTCAATGTCTTTGCTAATGGGGCAAATAAAGATGAGTTGCTCACTGAAGAAGTTCAGTACAGAGGCTGCATTGTTATGCAGTCAGATGGGAGAATACCTTTGGTACCCTAGTCCTGACTCACTGTTTGGGGGAACAGAGAAGGGAGTTGATGGGTGAGGTTTCTTGGGCTATGAAGGTGAATACACAGTCTGCTGCATACTGCTGCAATTTGTATATATTGAGCAGGTTTTAAATTACATCCCAGATTTAAGAATGGAACAGGATGGATCATTTTCCCTCTTCAGTGTGACAGTATGCATCTACGTGGAGAAATTTCAAATGCTGTAGTTGCAAATGATGTCCAAATACTTGTAATACAAATAATGTTAATTATATCTCTATCTGACTGCAATGCAGTGTATTTATTTTAAACAGCTTCTTTCATGCTAAGTATCAAAAACACTGTGCAAAGGAAACAGCTGTTATTTCAGGTAAACCTGTGCTATTCTATGTTTTGAACAAAAAATCAAAACAAATTTGAATTTTGATTGCATCTCTGTGATCTCCTCCTCCCCCAAGTGGGATAGCTAATATGAACTCTGTGCCATGTTGGACTGTAATTTATGAGGAGGATTGGGGTGGTTTCATTTTCAGGGTCCCACAAACTCGATTGCAAGGACAATAAAGCAATCACAAGTGCAATGCATTGTGCAGGTCTTAACTGGTTCCTTATTCAAATGACATTTTTTAGTTTATACATTTCAGATTTTTGCAGATACTGGTTATCAAGATGTACTTGTTTCTTGTTATTTAAAATCTCCCAATATGTCTTTGGAATTAGTGTTTCTTTCCCAGCTGCTATCAGTAGCTTTGTGTTATACAGAGAAACTGCCTGGGGCTGCTTAAGTTTCTTACCAGTCCTGGTCAAGCTCCATAGGATGAAGTAAATTTTTATATATGGAATTATTTAAATCTACAGGATCTTTTTTCCCCCTCCAGTTCTTAAATATGTGGAAGCAATTCATCTTTTGTCATGCTGCTGTGAAAAACTTCTCAGGATACAGAGTTACTTTTCAAAATGCTTCTTATGTTTATTTTGTTTAACTGTACGTACTCTCCAGGTGCTACGTTTAACTCCTGTTTTTCTTCTTTAGATCTCTGCAGCGATTATATTTGGAAAAACTGTATATCTGAACACTTAAATGTGTGTGAGTGCAAGCAGTTTTACATTTAGATTTTCTCTTCCTGTTTAGATAACAAATCTCACTTTCCTTGTGTGCTTGCACTATAGGTTTGGGACTGACAATAGCTGACTAACATGTCCTGAGCTGTGAGAGGGCATAGCAAGAAGGCCTTCATGCGGTAATGACCCTTTTCAGAGACAACGGTCATCATGGATTATGCGTTTCCAATTATTTGTTCATTTATTTCTTTTTATACATATTTCTAAATTAGAAACCTCACTGCTTCATGGCAGTTGGTTTGCTATTGCTTCCAATTCTATTAGGATGCCATTTTGTACTAGAGGTTTTTCTATAATCATTTTTAGATAGGCAATGGTGTAGTTCATAAATGATTTAGGTCACAGGGTTGGGTATGATGGTACGCAGTTGTACATCCACAAAATGGAGTTCTAAATGTACTTTCAGAGGACTTCTCAACATTTTGGCATTTAAATAAAATACAAGATCATACCATATAACCAGACTGTGTAAGGGGATTTTGCGTTAATCTCTTCATCGACAGTCCCTTACCATCCAGATGGCTGCAGGATTAGTGTGTGCCTGCATGCATATATATTAAGTCCCATTCCCTATCTGTAACATACTGCCAAATCCAAAGGGTGCAGAGTTTGAATTTTTCTAAGCAAATATATTAGAATATGAGACAAGTAAACTTTCATAATCATGAGACTTCAGTAGGACAGTAATGTAGCAGCATTTTTTTTTTTAATCAATAAAGAATGTTTTTGACCATCAGGGTATTTTTTGCTTGTATTTTGCAGGACCTGGATGTGAAGGCAGGTGGCGGCTGCGTTATGACCATTGGGGAGATGCTTCGTTCCTTCCTCACAAAGCTTGAATGGTTTTCCACCTTGTTTCCAAGAATTCCTGTGCCAGTCCAGAAAGCCATTGACCAGCAAATTAAAAGCAGACCTAGAAAAATCAAGAAAGATGGCAAAGAGGGAATGGAAGAAATTGAACGGCATGCAGAACGTAGACGTTCAAGGTTATATATGTGTTATTTTAAAAATGAATGTTGAAAGTTAAACTACTTGTTGCCTTTTCACTGAGATAGGTTTTAAGGCAACACAAAAAACAGTTTATGGATGCTGACAGATTAATATCCATCATGTGATATTTGGTATTTAAGATTAAAAACAGACAGGAAAAAGGGTCTTAACTTGAAAAGGATTTGTTTCACATTTATTATCTTCTATTTTAAAAGGTCTCCAAGACCAAGATCGATCAGTCCCAGGAGGTCTCCCAGAAGATCCAGAAGCAGAAGTCACCATCGGGAAGGCCATGGATCATCTAGTTTTGACAGAGAACTAGAAAGAGAAAGAGAACGGCAGAGATTAGAACGTGAAGCAAAGGAGCGAGAGAAAGAAAGGCGGAGATCTCGCAGTACTGATCGCGCACTAGAACGGAGGCGAAGCAGAAGCAGGGACAGATACAGAAGCCGTAGTCGAAGTCGTGACAGGAAAGGAGATAGAAGAGACAGGGATAGGGAGCGAGAGAAAGAAAATGAACGGAGTCGGAAAAAAGAGAGAGATTATGATAAGGAAAGAGGTAGTGAGAGGGAAAAAGATCGATCTA
Organism: Campylorhamphus procurvoides; assembly: GCA_013396655.1. NCBI lineage: Eukaryota > Metazoa > Chordata > Aves > Passeriformes > Dendrocolaptidae > Campylorhamphus > Campylorhamphus procurvoides. The sequence continues at coordinate 3,115,091 of WBMV01006289.1, read as the reverse complement.
GAGAAAGGTCAAAAGAAAGGAAAAGTAAGGGTGATACAGAAGAGAGAAGACACAAGGATGACAAGGATGAGAAGAAACACCGGGATGATAGGAGGGATTCCAAAAAAGAGAGAAAACATAGTAGAAGTAGAAGCCGGGAAAGAAAGCATAGGAGTAGGAGCCGCAGTAGGAACACAGGTAAGCGCAGCAGAAGCAGGAGCAAAGAAAAATCAAGTAAACATAAAAACGAAAATAAGGAGAAGTCAAATAAACGAAGTAGAAGCAGAAGCAGAGGAAGAACAGATAGTGTTGAGAAGTCCAGAAAACGAGATCAGAGTCCCAGCAAAGAAAAATCTAAGAAGCGTAGCAGAAGCAAAGAACGTTCCCACAAACATGATCACAGTGATAGCAAGGACCATTCTGACAAACACGATCGCCGAAGGAGCCAAAGTACAGAACGAGAGAGCCAGGAAAAGCAACAGAAAAACAAAGATGAGACTCTCTGAATTCTTTCAGAAGTGGATCACATTGAATCCTATAAATGTTTGATTAAATCCTGCTTATTTTTTCTTAAAAGTTGAGATTGTGCAGTAGTTGATGAGCACTCTTCTCCAACCTCCCTCTAGGCTGCAGATTGTCATTTCCTATTTGGGTAGGGAAGTGCCTTTGTAAACCCATTCAATGCATTGACGGTTTCAAACCATTTGTTTAGTTTAATTTGTAATGCAGAGATTGTTCTTGCATTTTTATTGTTCAGATGTTTCTGAAATGTACAGTCTGTACATATGTCCTGAAAATGTTTTAATTCCTTTGGCATGGTTGCCATGTTGGTTAAATTTGTATGAGGCAATAAACTGCCACTAATTATACTTCCCTTTTGTAGACGTGGAATTATGGTTTGTATCCTGAAGTTAGCATGGCTGTGCTTTACATAATAGTATGGCTTTTAGGGATGGATCTGGAATGTGTATTATAGCTGAGATATTTATGTGCATACAATGTACATTGAGGGCTGCAGATTTAGAACTAACACTTATGTCCACTGTACCTGCTGTTTTCTTCAAAGCTTTTAAAATGTATTATGTTGATCACCAGTGGTGTTAAATTGAGCGGACTTTCAGAGAGACAGTGGTTTTGATGTGAGGATTTAGATGATGTTGGGGCTTGTTTAGTAATTCTGTAGAAAGGCTACCTCAAGTGGACACTGTAAAGGTTGACAGATGAATACCGTAGCCATCTATGCATTTTATTTGTTTGAAAAAAATCCATGAAAGCTTCCATTTTTTTTTTAAAACACAATTTATCCATTTGTGGTCTTCTAATGTTTTTTAATCAGCAGCTGCACTCTGTCATTTATGATAATCCTGGGCTAAAAAAGGCATTTAAGATGGGAAGAGGGAGGTAGGAAGAAGAAAAATATTACAAAGGATTTCAGTTTCAAGCTTCCAAAGCATTTTTATAAGTGTAAACGTTTAAAATACAAATGAAATGACAGTGTCCTTTTTTAAGTCATATTTTCTACAAATAGTAAGGATTGCAGTTCATGCTGAACATTTCATCTGGCAGATTTTTTTTAAAAAACAGGTTGTTAGAAGCAAAAACCAAAATTAATTATAGAAAAACATCATATTATTACAGGCCAAGTCTATTTGATAGATTATTCTGATGACTTGTATACTAAGTGAGGAGAACCATCTGGAATAAACTCTCAATTAATTCCTTTGTATTGAGTGTCAGCTTTTCCCTGCATGTTCATTGCCAGTTGAAGAGTGTTTCGGTTCCTCCACATTTCATTTTCAGATCAAGTGACACTTTGTATGAACAAGGGATTTTATGTAGTAAGTACCTTATAAGGGAGATGTAGCAAACAAAGAAATGCATCAGCCCCAAAACTGGAAGAACATTCATGATCATGAAGTGACCTGAAGGTAGCAATCAATTGATATTTGTCCCTGTTTTGCTTCTGTATAATGCAGATCATCTAGGCATACTTTTTTTTAGCATCCAGGAGAAAACAAATTGTTTCAACTTTGAACAATATGCTTGAGTCCATAGTATTCCAAGAAGCAAATTAATTTTTTTCTTCTTCCCTGCTGTAATTATCTTCTGAACTAACAGTTCAGAAACAGTTCCTTAGTCATTGTGATCCTTAGTAAACAAGATGTTTCAATACTGAGGTTGTTGAAGTATTCTCTGCTTATATTTGTGTCAGCTGATCTTAAATCTGAGCTTGAAACAAAACTTAAGCTTCAACAAATTCATTTCCTTGCAGTGTAAAACTAAAATACTCCCATTTAATAAGGAGAAAAACTGCTGGCTATTTAAGAAATACCCTGTCTAGTAGATTATTAGAACTGTCTCTGCAGTCTGTCAAAACAGTGGAGACAACTTTAATTTATCTTGTGTCTAGAGGGCTTCTTTTGGCCTTGTTTTTAACCTTCAGTTTCTGAAACAAGTATGTTCTTGAGTAGAGAGGCTGCAATGCCAGTGTTCTGTTCATGGAAAATGGATTACTGATGTCCAGTTGTTCCTTCAGGGCTTCTCCTTTGCTATTGGTGGGAAATACAGTGAAAGAGTGGTTTATTTGCAGAAAAAATAGAGGTATTTGAGAAAATCTTTGACTTGAAAGTGGAGAAGCACTGTCTTACTATAGCAAAGATGGTGAATGTTTTAATAGAGCTTGTAAAAAGGTTAGGCTGTGCCAGTATCTCTTACAAGTGCAGTAATTTGAGGACATAATTTTAAAATATTTTCCAATAAATAGTATTCTGACTCTTGGATCTAACATGGTGCATATTACATACTTGAGTTAGTGTAATGGATAGCACAGTATTCATTACCAAGACCCATGAAAATGACTTGATCCAAGACACCAGTCATAAACTATCCTTGGGATTTAGTATTGTGCAGCTCTTGGGTTTGGATCCAGGAACTCTTAATTCCTTTTTATCTTTCTGGTGCCATTTTGTTTCACAGGGCCTTCCTTGAAACCAAAATGAACTGTACTGTGAAAGCAGCTCTGGTGAGCAGTTTTAAATTCAGTGAAGGTGCTGGTGCTGCCCTGCCTGCTGTGCTGTGGTGGCTGCAGTGCAGCTGGGCATTCTGCTCGCGGGCACTGGGAGAAAGTTTCTGCCAGTTTGAATTGCAGGTGTGAGAGTATCCCCAGGAGCTGCTCTTGGCCAGTCTGTGCACTCTCTTCAGTTCTCAGGGTAAAAGCACAATGACGGAAGCACTGTGAACCCAAAGCTCCCCCAGTATGCCACATGTCCATAGTCACCTAGCTGGGATAGTTATCCCTTGGGAAGCCTCATCTGTCTGAAATTTCTGTTGGCTCCAGCAAGAAGTACTGGACTAATAATAGCCTCTTATAGAATACAAATTCCACTCTTATGAGGAACCTGAAGGTATGGGGTAACTTGCGCTGGCTTTCATAGATGTTTGAGCCCTTTGCACTGCTGTGAAGCACACGTGACTTCACTTACAGATGTCCCCCAGATATAAAGCAGGGCAAACCAGCATTTAAATACCACTCTGGAGGTTTTGCAATGAGGTTGTCATTATATCTCTATTTTTCTCTCTTCCCCAGCTGTAGTTTAATGTGGTAGAACGCTTTTTAAATCTCAGCAATTTCAGGTCAAATCTGAAATCAACTGAAGGATAGATTTTTTTTTTCCTTTAATGGACTGAAAACATCTAAGTTCTAAGCTATTACTTCTGTTACATACAAATAATTTGTATTTAGAATAACATGTACAAACTTCTTTGCAAGTGTTCATATTTGTGTAATTGCTAATACGTCTTTACTATTCATTTAACATTTTTTTAATACATTACTATACTTTCTTTTTAATGAAGTAAACATTGATGAAGTCATCTACTGTGAAATAACCTAGGTGTTTTTAATCACCTAATTTGTTAGACCAAGTGATTTCAAAGATACTGCTCTGAAAGCATCTATTTTAGCATATTGATATGCTGCCTACTTCCAAATCTTCAACAGGAATTCTGGTTCTCAAGTCTTTCAAGAGGTTTGTGGGGTTGGGTTGCTTTGGCTTTTTTGATAGTATTTTTGTTGTTATTTTGGTGGTGGGATTTATTAGTTGTGGGGTTTTGCTTCATAAAGGCCACAGCTTTGTACTAGTAAATGGTATAGAAACTATGAAAACTATGAAAACACTACATCTGTTTGTCCATTTCTGTGATCTGAAGTCAACATGACCTGTAGAAGGGCATTTACCACAGTCTGGACAGAACCTGCAACTAATCCTGACCGAACTTTTTTAATCATCTCAGTGAATACCAGTGTCACTTCACAAATCAGCAGTGTTGTTATTAGACAATGCCTAGTGCCTGAGTAACAACACCTTGAAGATACACACAGCCACAGTAGGAGGTAGCCTAGTTTGTGTTGCTTTTCCTCTCTGTTTTGGTTAATTGTGCACATCTTCTAACCATTTTTTTGAGCTGAATCAATGTGTTTTTTCTTGAAATCATGACCTCAGCTTTTTCCTTTTTTTTTTCCCCAACACATTTTGTTAGAATTATGCTTCTTTTCAATTATGAAAGTGAGAGGAGCTAACAAAAATAGTACTACAGCATTGTCATGTTTGTAGTGTGTGATTTTGAGATGTTAAGGTCTGTATGCCAGGAAGAATTGTGAAAATGTACACCAACAGTTTCAAATACATTAGTCACAGAGAATGGAATTATCAGAATTGTTTGTATGAGAAGAAGAAATTTGGGGCTTAATTTGGTTACAAAAGAAACTGATTTCTTTAGACCTCTGAAAATCCAGTTAATACCCACCTGGTTAAACACTTAGGCTTTGGTGACAGCATTTGGCAATGATGTCTCCAAAGAAGAAATATTTAAATAACACCCTTGAGGAAGAAAGCCTTTATTTTTTTAAGTGAGAAATAAAATCAATTTTTTATTAACTAATGCAGGACAGTTTCAAATAATGTTTACTGACTTAACACAGATTATGTTTTAGGAAGCAACATGTAATTCTTGGGCTATCTGCAATCAGTGTATTGAAGGGTGAGATTCCCATGAGACTATTTCATGGAAGAGATCAGAAGCAGTGACTGAGATACCTAATACAATTGTTCTCTGAAGAAAGGCAACTTTGAGAATGGATAGTGTTTTATTTTTAGAAGCTGAAAATAGTGTTAAAGTGCTGTTGTCTCTGGTTACCTTTATACCTGTGAGCTTCTGAAGACTCTTTTTCTAAGATTACAAGTGTATGTAGAGCTGTTGACCTTGAACCTTGCTTTCTGTGTTGGCCGAGAAAGTACCCAGTGAGGAGTGTGAGAAAAGCTCCTGGCTTTTCTGAAAAATGGGAAATTAAAACTGTAGTAGGAACTCTCAGTTCTTCATTAGTTACCATGTAAAGCAAGTCAGCTGATGTGAAGAAATTCTGTTTACCCCTCATGAGTCGCCTCTCAAAATTGTACAGGAAGAAATTTTTTTAGATTTGAAGTAAAATCAAAGAGCCTTGGAATACTTGATTAAGTCTCAAGCTACTTTTGAATGGGTGCACCTGAATTACTGTTCTTTTTGTTGTTTGGTTTGGTTTTTTTCAGAAGTTAAATTTCATTCTCTTGATCTTTATTTCAGCCTTATTTCATTGGTATATTAGGTCTGGGACACACCTACTTATTAATAACAGTCTTGGAAGAGCTTTTAAAAGTGATTGCATACACAGATAATTATAGTTCAATATTACAGACATCTCCATCAGTGTTCAGCTGCATTTTAAAAATTATCTCCTCAGCTGGGGCTCAAATTTGATGTCCTGAATTAGATCTCAGATATGATGAGGTGTTCAGCTTCCCTCCTCCCAGTCCTCAAGCAGGAGTGAATGTTGCAGTTAAGCAGAGACGTCTTCTTTCCAGTTTCAGGGAAAGAAAGACTGAGAAGAGCATTTAGGGCGAATGGTGTTATCTGGCAGAGAGAGAAAGTAACTGAGTGCTGAAGAATATCTGTTTGGATTTTGAAGGCTTTTATGGGGAACTAGCTATAGGAGAGTATTAGAAAAGGTTCAGTGAAGTGAAAGGGTTATAAATGGAGGAGAGGACAAATCAGTATTGATAATGGGAGTAGACAACATGAACTTTTTGAGGTAAATATGGATTTTAACAAACCACTTATACAGGACTGGTGAAACTTATCTCCAATCCCAAAGATTTACACAGCAGGAAAAGTTTGATTAATACATTCTAATATGAATTGTGATTCTTGTAACTTACCTCCTTATCTGAACCAGAACTTTCATTTAGATGTGTTCTGCATTGCTCTTTCCTCTATAAATTACTATAAAAGAATTAGGAAATTAAGACAATTTCAATTATGGAAAAGCAACTGTTTTGAGAAATTTTTGTTTCAGTGGCTGCTTTTGAAGTTGTTTCTAGCAGTTTATATGGGCAAATAAAGCACAAGACTATCTTGTTGAAACCCCAGGAGATATAAGGTAGAATAGGCTGAGGTAAGTCACAACTTTTTCAAAGATTTTTAAAAATAAAAATCAGAAGTGCTATCTAATTTAATATGTAATGGGATATGGTGAGGCTATAAAAATAAGCCTGCCTTTTATTACGTGCTATCAGATAAATAATAAGTGTTGTATGATGGTATACAGACCACAATATAGGTAAGATGTTTCTTTTAAATTATACATTATAAGATGGGGTGGTGAGACAAACCTGCATAACACTAACAGAAGCCATGATGATCAAATTTATATGTTATATGCATCTTACTTGAAATTACATGCCAACATATTCTACAAATGTCATTATTTTGTAAGGAAGGTACTATGTGCTCTTACCCATTCCAACAGAGCTTCCAGAACAGGTTACTGAAATGACATGAAACAGTGGTATAAATGTTTGGTGTCAGATTGTGAGTTGGAAACAATATTAGTCTGTAGTATGTTGTCCATCTATGCAACTGTGCAATCCCATCAGATAGCAGTACTTTTATAATGGATTAAATCCCCACCTTAGTAAAGGAATCCCAAAATAATTACTATCCCTTCAAACAATTTTTGCTGAAAAATGTGCTTACTTTATAGTTATTGCTTCTTTATTAAAAAAATACATAAAATCAAAAACAAACCAAAACCCACTTTTATTTGTTTCTGTATTGTAGCCACTCCTGACCTCCCGACTAAAAATTAACTTCTCTGTATTCACGAGGAGAAGTGTGATCCAGTTAGGAGAGACCTATGTAGATAAGTAGGCCCAGTCCCAAAATGCTCCTATGAAGTTCCCATGACAGATACTGCAAGACAGGACCCACAAAGTTTACTCTGTAGTCAAATAGTAGAACAGAAAAGTTCTATTCCATGCCACCTTTACCTACATAACTTTGGATTACATTTTAATCTAGCATGCATGCATTAACAAAAATAATTCAAAGAAATCTAAATTTTACCTGAATATATTTTTTTAGGACAAAATGTGAGCTTTGGCCCCTTCTCAGTAACTGGAGCTACTACCACTGTGTAGACGTCCCCACAGGGTATCTCAGTGATATCGCAGTGACTTAGACCTGAGCTGGGGGAGCAGGAGAAGTTGCCTTTTGAGCCACGTAAATCAGTGTTGTAGTTTACTGTTTCATCAGAAGCTCGCCAGAACACCCTTATGCCATTATTGCTGAGTCTATATAGCTTCACCCCAGAAGGGCAACAAGCACCTAATAAAGTCAGAAACAATAAAAAAATTGTGAACCCCCCATGCATTATGAATTCCTAGAGGGCATTTTAAACTAGATTACTATGATTATCAGCATTTCAATGAGAAATTATTACTTCACAGGAAATAAAAATAATTCTTAAGCTGAACTATGAAAAAATGTTTTATCACTCATATTATGGAGCTGGAATTCAGGCATTATTTTACATGTTGGAATGTTTTTGCTCTCACCTGGCACAAGGCCTACCTTAGAGTGCCCAGAATACTTTCAAGGTCTTTAAAATTTAACTATGCCATAGCATAATTTAAATTAAATAATTTATTCTGGAGCAATGTTATTAAAACTTGTTTAAGGGCTGTCATAAAAACAGGTTTTAAATGATATGAAAATAATCCAAAGTGCATTTATTTAAAAGAGGGAGCTGCAAGTGTATCAACTATGTATTGAATTTCTGCTGTGCTATCTGTATGAGAGGAACACTATACAAAGTACATTGTGTGTTGAGTGTTTCTTCCTAATTTCTTTTACAATTCACGTACTGGAAGAATATCCCTGATATGTGCAACTGGATGTCAAACCCGTTTCACTAATTGCTTTCAGAGATACTGTATAGTTGGTGCCACATGTGATGCATCCCAGGAGGCAGTGGTTCTGAAGAGTGTGACACTTTGCCTGTCCTTTTGGAGACTCCAGGGTTGTTACATATGACTGTGCACCCATCCCATCAGACCAGCTGATATTTGTTACAGACTGTGTCACTTGAGTTAGTGTCAGGTCATTCGGGCAACAAGGAGCTTAAAGAAAAGAAAAAACAGAGAAGTGAATTGTGGTTTGGACTTGGAAAATGGAAGGTATTTTGTTGGGTTGCAGTCAGAACTGTACATGATCAAGAGCGAAGGAATGAAGAAGTGCATGCTTCTCAGGCAAACACTAGCATGCTGAAAAATATTTGACTTTGCTGGCAAGCTTCTAATAAACAATGTCAATATAAGATCAATTTGTCTACGACAGTGGGTTATAACCCTGGAATTACTATAACATGATCATTCACCAAGATTCTAAAAATTACTAAAATTTCTATCAGGATATCAGAGTACATCTGTAGTTTAATTAAGCAGGGTCCATCTCTACCCCTCAAGTCATATAACTCAGTCCAGCTCTGTCTCTGTTTAAAAGTCTACAATCCAAAATGACTGCAGCCAAACTGCCTGTTAAAAATAGACCTTGGTGTACATTAATTGCTGTACTGAGCCTGGGGACTGTCTGGTTAAGTGGTAGAGGACAAAACTCAGAAAATTAATAGCAGGGGTGGTATGTAGGATGTGCTTTAATCTGTTCTTTACACTGCTTATTGTTGACAAGGACATTAACTCATTGCTTCTCCTGGTAATATTAAATATCAAAATGCTGACAAGGAAGTTATGCATTATATTAGTGGCTTATGTTATTACATTTTAGTTAGCTGTGCCATAAGGTAATTGTGCACTAAGGCTTCTCAGTATGTGGCAACTGCCAGGTGATTCTTCCTTCTTACATGGATAATGATACAGACAGGTTCACACAGAGGACATCCAGCAATAGATAGTACAATATGTACATATGGTAATTGAAAGCCAAAAACATATAAGGAGTTGTAGAAATTATTGTAATATTATGCTGCTAATATACAATTCCCACATACCTGTCTCTAAAGGGACACTGTAGCTTGGTAAGCTCTGTCCTGCTGGTGATTTTGCTATAGCACTAACAGAGAAAGCAGATCCACAGGGAAGATCAGTTAAGGTACAGGAACTTCCAGTGCTTGTGCAATGCCAAAGTCCAGCCTCTCCTCTGGCAGTGACAACATAGGTAGCTTCTTCATTGTGAGATTGCCACTGCACACTGATTACAGAAAGACTCTCCTTTGAGATATTTTTAATTTCAGGACTGCAGGGGGCTGAAATATTTCATATTAACAGTATTTAAACAGATTGTTTATGCATACTATGTAAGTTACACATGAAAATTAAATTCCATTTAGAACTGACAAACTGCATTGGGAAAGGATATGATCTTATATGCTTATTCCTGGTGAGAATTTAGAACTTGTGACAGAACTGACAACACAAGGAGTTTGAGCAGAAAACCAGAGATTAACTGTAAATCTGATTTTCAAAATATTGGAATGATCAGAAGCTCTCAATACAAATCTGGTTTTAGGTCTTGGCTTAGAATGCATTCTTAAAGACTGCCAGTTTTGGAGGGTTGGGATTTTTTAAATTTTTATCAATTACAGTAACTTAGCACTCCAGTAGTGCTTTTCATTCATGAATCCCAGCGGTGTCTAATAATTATTTCTCCTGCTAAAGGAAAACCAGAATGATCCCAATACCTGTTGCCACGTAGGTGGGCGCACAGGACGTGTTGCTGCCCCTGGCCTCGCTGAAGGAGCGAACAGTGATGCTGTAGGGGGTGTTGCACTGCAGAGCCGACAAGGTGCAGGCGGGGGCCGTGTCGTTGCAGAGCACCACAGTGCTCCGGGCCGCAGCTCGGGTCTCGTACAGGTCGGCGCCCCGCACAGGAGCCCAGGTGACCCGCACGGTGTCACTCGACACAAACACGGCCCTGAAGTCGCTGGGACAACAAGGAGCTGGGAACAGATGAGGCAGAGAAGGAAACTTGAATGGGAATGGAAAACTGGCATGAATAAGAGCCTTGTTTCATTTATCTACGTGATTCATGTCTTAAATCTCCAAAGGTGGCCAATACTGGGCAGACAGTCTCATGAATTCCAAATATATTTCTTGAATTAATTCAGTGCCCCTCCTTCCAAATTGACAGAGGACATCCTAGTGTTTAGGTCAGACAAAGAAATTGTATATATATTTAGTTTAAATTATCAAAGCACCTGAAGGTTAAATAACTGAAACAACATTCTTCTCAACTTTCCATTGAACTTATTATTCTTTTTTTCATTTTCCAAATGTAAAAACTCTGTGAGGAAGTTTAAGACTTTGATACACCCTTCCTGACATAAAAGAAAAAAACACAGTTTGTATGCATATTGTTGCACTTGACTACACAAGTTAAATTTAATTGCAATGAGAAATGTTTCTTTTTTTCAGCCAACCTTTGTGTGTTTTGCCCAGAACCTGAATAAAAATAGAAATTTAAGTTATAATCTTCCCGTAAAAATGTCTATAAACACAAGTATCCAAATGAATTTGCAAGAACACATGGCTACTTACCAGTAGTGTAATTGAATACATCACCTAAAGGACTCTGCCCTGCCTTGTTATATGCAAAGACACTAATGAAGTAAGTGAAGCCACAGTCTGACTGGAAATGACACTGAGTATATGATGTGTTGCAGTGCACTTCCAAGCCATCATCACTCTTCACAAAAACCACATAATAATGACCAAAGCTGACACTAGACCATGATACCACCAAGTGACCAGTTTCATCCTCTTCAATTGATATGTTTACTGGTGCACAAGGAACTGAAAAAAAATTTAAAAAAAGAAAGAAAAAAACAATTGTAATGACAACATCTTTATTGAACTTATACTTTTGAGTAATAAAGGAAAATCAGGAATGTATAGAATTATTCTACTCAGCTTGAACAGTTGCTCTGTCTTGTTCAAGCAAACAGCAACATTATCTGCATTTACAGAGGGTGCTGCTTACATTTAGATGACAAGTGGGTATGATTTTTACAGAACAAAATAGATGCTATCTTCATCTTTTACAGAAACAAATTCTGCTTAAGGAGCTCCTGTTGAACAGTGAAAAGAACAGTGGCACCAGGCAGTATTTCAAAAGTAATTGGTGCAGTGTGTGCTCCAAACCAGTAGATTTGGATGATAATTGTAATACTAGCTTGAATAACAGTTGACATCCAAAAGCTTTTGTAAGTGAAAACTCCTTATATGTTTGTATGAAACTCACTGGCTGTGTCTGAGTAGAACCATCCTTTGTTTAGGTTCCCTTTCTGGTGGCATCCCAAAATGCCATATTAAAATGCAAACTCCATGGCTTTTGTTTAAATAACATTTACTTTCTTTCAGGTTCAAAAAAGTGTAGCTTGCAGCTATTAGAATGAATATATGTGATCCAGATGAACCTGTGTTGGCTGAGATCACAGCCCACAGCTTAATAGCTGTCTACTGCGTAAGGCTCTCTCATCCATTGGATTCACCTCAGAGTTGCTCATTTGATTGATCTCTAAATCCTCTCAATGAAAAGTCAAAATTAGGCAGGTTATATCAAATAACTAAGTAAATAGTGTTGTGTCTTTAAAGCAGCCCATAATAAAAAAAATGTTTTAGACTTTGATTACATGGACACTTCATCTAACAGGTCAGGAAGCAATAATCTCTGACATGGCAGTGGTGCTGTAGCTGAAACAAGCAAGCTTTTGTCCTGGCAATGGTTGATGGTTTCTTAATTTAGTCTAGCAGTGCTACTTTGGCTGAATGTGGTTTTGTTGACCTCCTTTTTAACTAAAAACTAGACTTAGCCTAGAACAGTTCTCAGCTCAGAGGCAGTCCTTAATGCCATTTCCTCACAGATTCGTTCCAATCTGTGACAGACCTGACACAGTAGGACAGATCTGTTATTCCTTACATTAGTTGTACACTCAAAAAATTGACTTCTGAACAGGTACTTCTGGTAAGAGGAAAATGCAGGCTTACTGGTTCAGCCAACAATATATATACCATTGCAAGTTTTTCTCTTAGAAATATGAAAAAATTTAGGCTCTTATCCCTGAAATAGAAAATAATATGGCACAGTTCATGCACAAAGGTCAAAACCAGAAATAACTATTTGATAATCACTTGTGAATTGCAATGGACTAATTTGCATATGAAATTAAAGAAATATACATTAAAATGCCATAAGCTATATAGGGATCAGTGACACATACTAGTTTTTAAGCTTACTGCATCAGTAGGTTTACTGGATCCAGCATCATTGTATGCTGTGACAGAAACATAATATTCAGAGCTGCACTGGAGGGATGGCACCAAGCAGGAGGCAGAAGACGTGTTACATTTCAGTTTCAAGAGTCCATTGGAGGCTGTGACACTGTAAGTTAGAGCTCCTTCTGTTGGCATCCAAGAAACTCTTAAAGCACCACTATTAAAAGCTATTTTAACATCCGCCGGTGTCTTAGGACCTATGGTATATCAGTTTGGAACACAGAAATACAACTTAGATTATGCCTACAGACATGATCTTTTTCATAATTTACAAGCTAAATACATTTTTTGTGGTGCAGAACTTACTCTCATTTGTATTAAAGTGACATTTTGTAAAAGAAATAACTTCAATTGTACAGTCACAAAGCTTTCTGCTGAAACTCCCTGCCTTATTTGAACTCACAGTTAGAAAATCCTCAAATCAGTCTAAGCTTCCATAATCCTTATCCACACCTGTTCTAGGTGAAACTTTAGTGACAGATAATGATATCTTTGCCTCCGTAATATTTATTAAATATAGTCATGTCATCTGAGCTTTCATAAACTTTGAGATGTGGCAAAAATTCTATGATCTGAAAATCTACCTTTGTATCTTTGAAAAACGCAATCATACATACACATAAATACTTCCTGGTATATGGTTGCTTGGGAGGGAGGTGGTTGGTGAGGCTTTTTTTTTTTTTTAATGCTGACTTGATTTCAGAAAAGAAAATTTCTTACTTGTTCTTTGATTATATGTGAAATCATCTCCTGGCATCCCATTGGCATTCCAGGCATAAGCCTTGATAGTATATAGAGTTCCTGGATCTAAATTCGTAAATATCAAGGATGTATTGGTGGTGTTCTCCCTCAGCATTCTGCCCAAGCCATCTGATCTCATGAGTGACACAGAGAACCCAGCTGCCATGTAGACAGCTTTCCAGCTCACTGCAATGGAGTCACAGCTCAGAGAACTAACAGACAGAATCGGAGCAGACAGGACTGTTGGGAAAGAACAAAATCAAGCTTTTGGTTTTTCAGCAGTACAGTTTGAAAGGGCCAGATTTGAAATGAATACACAGAAACAACAATCACCAACTCTGAGAGACAAATTCAGTGACAACAAAAGCAGAAAAATAAAATAATGCAAGAGTGATAGAATAAATATGGAAAGTGATTTGTGATGCATCAATTATTATATTACAGGTTTTGTAAAATGAATGTAACACATACAAAAATATGAAAGGTTGTGTATGTTGAAGTTTGAAAATCACAAAGAAGATACTGTATTTCCTGTCCTCTAAGTTTTACATAGTCTTTTACTTTTGGTTGTTTCTTAATTTCTTCTATTCCTTCAAGTTATGTCTTCTGTTTAAGTAAAATACATATATTCATACAAATTCTAGTAAAACTTCCAATTGAATATTTAACTTAATGTACTCTCATAAAGTAAAGCAATTCAGACTCTTGCCCTGGTCATTAAGTCTGATGGCTGCATTCTAATTCTCAAAAACTGAAAGGAGAATGTGATCAGTACAATTTAAAATACAAGACTGTAGTAATTCAGGGCTGGTACATGCATGAATGATTATATGATAATAATATTACAGAATTTAAAATAAGAATTTGAAAGTCCACCTGTTTTTGCTTTTCTGAAAGGTGAAGGCTGGCTTTTTCCTCCTGAATTTATAGATCTGATAGTGATTCTGTACAACGTGGCAGGTTTCAGTCCCATCACTGTGCCTGGAGAATTTTTCACTATAGTTTCTGTGAAGGAATCTCCATCTTGTGCAGTCAACATGTAACTAGTAGCCCCAGGTACAGCTCTCCATTCCACTGTGATACTGTTGCTAAGTTTTGAATAAGCTTGGTCTATAACAGGTATGTCTGGAGCTAAAAGGGAAATAATGGTAAACATGCTTAAGTTGGGGAAGTAAGCTCTGTGAAATGCTGAGTGCTCTGAACATTCCACTAAGACAAAATGTAGGACAAACAGTCTACACTTTCTATGAATGATTAAGATCATTCATAGAATAATTTTATCATAAAGTTAAATGGAGTTTCAATGAACATTACCTAAATACACAGTCTTGAGATATTCTAGACCAAATTTCATCTTTCAAAAAAGATATTCTAGTACCCTGAAATCACTACTGAAAAATACCATTATTTAACCTCAGTTGCACTGAGAGGTCTCTTTTTTTTTCTTTCCTTGCTCTATAGGCAATTAGCTATATTAACTACTAACTAAAACAATCTATCAAAAGCAGAAGTGCACGTTTATACAAAGCAGTCTGAAATAGGGTGCTGAATCATAAGCATTTCTGTATCAAAGCAACATACAATAATCTAGTTGGAAAGGGATCATGAAGATTCATCTAACACCCTGCTCAGAGCAGATATAATTAGATACACCATAACATGACAAATCAGATAGTGTAATTAAATGCTTTACTCTTATGCTATACTTCACAGTTTCTCTTACCAACCTGTTGACTGCATAATCTGTGTTTCTGCAAGAATAATTCCATTCTTGTCAATGGCTTCTGCTTGTATAGCATAAACGGTATTGGGAATTAATGAAGTTAGAGGGGCTTTAAGTGCAACATCACTAAAATGAACGAGTAATGAGTGCTCTACTGTATTCACAGCTGTAGCTGTGACTCTGTAAGAAGAGGCTCCTGGAAACTTGGGCCACCTGAGTGAAATGCTTTGTGATGTCACATCATATACAGACACAGAAAAACCTAAAACAAACAAAAAAATCATTATCAAAAATCATTTCAGTCATTCCTCAGTTTAGTTAAGTCTTGACAAGAGCATTTTTCAGTGCCTTATCAAACATCTATGTGACCTAGTTTTCCGACCAGAGGTATTCTGCTGAATTTGGAGTGCTACTTCCCTTGTTCACTTTTGTAATCCATTATTACTGCAATAAGTGCTGCTCACTCTCATAATATCATGCTCTGATGATGGCTATTTTTCTTAAAACCCTCCTATGCTGCAGTCTAATTGTTTTCAAAAGTACCAGGTATAATCCATATGTGAATATACAAGCAGTGTCAACACTATTCCATACATAAATAGGATCAAACACTTGGTTTGCTAATCATAAAAAAATATGTTACAGTAAGTGTCCAGATACTGCAACATGTCTGCAAAGACTAAGCATTTAAGGCTTTTGAGAGTGCAGGATATGCAGGAATGTATTATCACCAGAGACTGCATGAATGCTGAAAGCATTTCTTGTAATCTTGCATTCCTCTTCTTTTAAACTAGTCAATATTAACATTTAAGGCAATAGGAGCTGTAGGCAGAAAATATGAGACTAAAGAGAGCATAAAATGCAAAACATTGAAAGTATTTGTGCACCAGAGAGTGTGCTTCTTCTGGTGTGGGGTTTTGTTTTGTTTGAGGGAGTGTGGTGGGGTTTTCTTTTGGTGACTTTTGAAAATATTTTTATTATTAAAATATACAACAATTAATTTTGTGCAAATAAGGGACAGTTTTAATTCTATTTGTGGCATAGTTATGTAGATAATGGAAAGCAGAATTTGTTCATCTGAATGTTCTCCCTGATTCACACCAGTGTCAAAGCATAAATCTGAATACTTGTGCGAGTTACCAACAGAATTGGCACTCCTAAAAATGAAGTTTTTTAAAACTTATAAAGATGTCAACATAATTTTTAAAAGCTGAATCAAACCTGAAAGCAACTTTTTTGTTTATAAAGCTGTTAGAATTTACAGAATATTTTATTAAAAATCACAAGTGTGTATTTTCTTCAGACCCACTGAAAAACAGGGAGGCAAAACCAAAATACCATCGTGATGATTTACCTGTGTTAGCTGAAAAGATCTGAAAAGGAAGATGCAAAAAATTAGAAATACAGTATGAAATATTTTATTTGGAAAATTAAAAACCTAAAAACGTTAGTAACAACATACAGTACTATATTTTTAACACATTTTACTGATACAAGGGCTCAGATTCTTTAAATATGGAAAGAGTATGCAACCAATGAGATTTGGCACAGGTGTGCAGATTGTACTGCTTTTTCATTGTCATTTTCCCTCAGAATCGGCCTATTGATCCCATTTTCAGTTGTTGATGCACTTTGAAAGGCCTTGGATCCTAATACATAATTTATTTTTCAGTCACTTGTAAAAGTGCAAAAGTGTAATAGTAACTAAATACCAATGTGGAAGCAGGTGTCTGATAGTCTCCACCCTAACTTTTAGTTTACTTTTACAAAGTGTGAAATATCATCGTTGAAAACAGCTCTAAAGTCAATGAGTCGCACTCACCATTTCTAGGCAGTTGAGAAGCAGTCCAATAAACACTAATGATTTACTTTTTGCTCCACACATCTCGCCTGAACTTTGCTGCAGCCTTCCCACGGTGAGCTGGGGCCGATCCCTGCAGTGGGCAGCGCTGTGTCCTTGCAGTGCTGTGTCCTGTCCCTGCAGTGCTGTGTCCCTGCAGTGCTGTGTCCCTTGTCCCTGCAGTTCTGTCTCCTGTCCCTGCAGTGCTGTCCCCTGTCCCTGCAGTGCTGTCCCCTGTCCCTGCAGTGCTGTCCCCTGTCCCTGCAGGCTGGCAGCCCGGACAGGGCAGGGCAGGGCAGGGCAGGGCAGGGCAGTGCCGGGCGCTCCTCCCTGCTGGAGCACGGCCGGCCAGCGAACCGGGGACACGGATTCTGATGGGTAATGGGGCTTTTCCCGCTTCTGTTACACCATTATAGATCCATAAAATGTAAATTTGAGATTTGCTCTTCAGCTCGTTGCCAACTGCATGTCTGCGCACTTACAAGGACCTTCATTTTTTCCTACCGGGAACGATGCCCTCGTGGCACTCCCCTCCGAATGGAACTCTGCCATACCATTCCGGCTGGGAACCGCTCTTCCCTCACACCTGGCGTTGTGGAAAGAGGAATCTTCCTCTCATTGCTTCGTATCTGTACCAGCTGCTGGTTCCCCTTGGGCAACACGACTTTACGTCTTCGAACTAAACTTCTGACCGTGACAAGGGACGGTACCGACAGCGCTTTCCTTGGGGCTTTACACGGCTGTCTGAGGGAACCCCCACACGGGGCTGTTTCCATGCGGGAGCCCCGGGTTTCACCGCCAGGGACCGCGGCAGGTCCCGGGACCGGCCCGGGCACCCCGGCATCCCCGGCTGTGGAGCGGCGGCAGCAGGAGGAGGAGGAGGAGGAGGAGGAGGAAGAGGAGGAGGAGGCTCCGCGCTCTGGAGGAGAGCCCCGGGCAGCGCACACCTCCGCAGCAGGTATCGCGGTCCCCACGGAGGCAGAGGAGGCTGTCCCGGCTCCCGAGGGGCCGGTCCCGGCCGGGCCGAGCCCGCCCCGCCCCGGAGCAGGCAGTGCCCGCCGCCAGCCCCGCCCGCCGGGCCGCGGAGCGAGGGGAAGGGAAGGGAAGGGAGAGAAGGAGAGAGGAGAGCAGCGCTGCCAGGCGGGGTTGGCAGCAAGATGGCGCCGGCGGTGCGGGGGCTGAAGGGCGCGGTGTGGCAGAGTGAGTGTCTGTGAGGGAGCGAGTGAGGGTGCGTGAGTGCGTGAGGGAGTGCGTGAGTGAGGGTATGAGGGAGTGAGGGGCTGCCGCCCCGCCGCCGGCAGCGCCCCGGTGCCGTGAGGGGTCGGCGCTCCCCTTGTCCCCGTCCCTGCCCTGCCCGCCGAGGGAGGGTCGGGGCTCCCTGTCGGAGCTGGGCGGGAGAGCGGGGGGCTCTGCGGGGAGCCAGCCGGGTGTGCGGCGGAGGCTGTGGGTGTGTGGGTGGCTTCTCCCCGGCTGCCACACCTGGTGACTCGTCGCGGAGAGAGGAGGAGGCGGCTGCCCGCGGTGACAGCGCCTGCACGGACTGTGCCTGTGCCCTGTTCCGAGCTCAGGGCGAGCTCTGCGGGCTGTGTCCCGCCGGGCCGGCCCTGGAGGGCTGACACTGAAGCCGGCTGCTCCTGCACTTGTCTGTGGCACCCGAACCGGCACTTGAGGAATGCCCTCCAGCCTCGGGAGGGGCTCTCTGGGATGTTTGTGTGTGTGTCACTGCCCGCTCCGTGTGGGGCTTCGCGGTGCTTTCAGTAGAAAAAGCTGAAGGTGTTCCCAGGTAGTCTTACAAATGAGCTTCAGATTTTTATCTCCGTGTTTAGGAGCAGGTTCTGCTGGTGTTTGTTACAGAAAATGCAGCTGCTCCCTTCAGCAGTATGGTATTTCAGGCCGTGCGAGACCTTTGTGGAAAGGCCTGAGCAGCCGCCTCACCCCGGTGTTAATTGTACTGAGGCTCTGGCTCCCCGAGCTGCTCAGCCAGCCTGGTGGCTGTCACGGGGACGGGAAGGTCCTGCTGCCCTTCTCGCTGCCTTTTCCTCCTCTGCTTCCACCTGAAAGCTCTGATCTGCTTGCTTGTGTCTCTGGAAGAGGATATAGAAAGAGGGGAGAAAGACTGTGCCCCTGGTGTTCATTCCCCAATTGCTGGCACCTGTACCCTGCCTGTGTGAACGAAATACTTTTGTTTAAAACTTGGCCTTTAGAAATCCCTACTTTTGCTGCTCTGCTTGTCCTTTATCGCTCTGTTATTTGTGCTTTTGACTGTAAAGCCGCTGGTTTGTCCTGAGATGTTTTGTAGGAGACTTGGACATCGAAAGGAAGGAACGTGATCAAAGCATTACTGCGTTATCAGGGCCTTTAAGGACTTTTGAAAAGGGGAGTTGCCAGTGCAGACAAGACCCTGAGGAACGAAGATTAGAGTGATGGTGAAGCAGTGTGAATAACAAAATATTTACATTACAAGCTTAGTTAAGAGGTATCTTATGAAAAGAATGCTTTGTTAGAGAATTAGTTACTCTTGTCTTTCCATTGCAACAACAATGAAAATTGATAAACTGTCTTAGGCACTGTCGGGCACTTTGTTTATGGGTAATTGAAAACCGTAAACTGCTGCTTCTTAATGGGTCAGCGAACAAGTAGGGGCTTTTTAAGGCTGATTTGTCTGAAAGTAGTGTCAATGGTGCTAGTGCTTTCTGTAGCAGTTTGTGTCGATGTGCATCTTGTTCCTGCTCTGTGAATAGGCACAGAAGTTGTACCTGTGGTGTGTGTACAGAGAGAGTTGTACCCGTGCTTTGTCATGGTGCTGTTAAAACCCCTTGCCATTGTGATAGCCTTTTCTGTTAGGTGCAATTTTAGACTGAATTGAAGCAGAAGTGTGTGGAAAAGTTAATTCACCCAAGTTGGTTGCCAGTTCACAGTTATGGCAGCAGGAGAAGCCACCTGTATTTAGGAGGCCGTAGTTCCTGTGGACAAAATCATGACATTAACTATGTACAGCAACTCTCCATGTCTGTCTGCAAATAAAGTTCTTTCCACGAGGAATTCTATTCTAGACTTGTAAAATAGGTTCTTCTATAGTCATAGATAGTTATATTAATTTTTGTAAATAATTCAGCACTTCTGCGACTTTATTTTTTGTAACTCTTGCTTACAGTCCTTTCTTCAGGAAGTGTGTTATAAATGGGTCCCTAACTTTGCCAAGGTGTGGTTTCCTTTTTTGTTTGTTTATTTTTTCATGTAGGGTTTAGCAGTCTGGTGTTCCATCAGGGTTGCTTGTAGTTCTTATCTAGATCAGGAAGTAAAGGTAGATGAAAAATACCTTTCTAAACTGGTTGAATATATTCAAAGAAGACCAAATTAGAAAAGCTAGGATGAGTGGTTGGTATGAAATTTGTGAGAAGAAAATCAAAGCTTGGACGAAAGTGGAGCACTAATCATCCCTGGACTTAGGGTGGTTTTTGATGTGTTCAGAATGCTTGCTGGAGACCAGTGAGATGATTTTTGAGAGCCTGTGTAGGTCAGTTATTTGGGTGAATGAGCTGCAGGCTGAGGGCAGAACAAATAGTTGCAATGTTGCATGGGCAAGTACATTGTGTCTAGTACCTATAGCTTGGAATAAAGTTTCTTTCTGTCATGGGAGAAAATTGACTTCTGTTTTTTAATTACAGAAATGAGGTTCAAGACAACTGAATTGAGCATTTGTATGGTCTGGTTTATTTTATAGGCAATCAAAATAAAGTATTGTAGAAAAAATGTTTGAGATTTTGGACAAGGTCATTGGGCACTCAATTTTTTAAAAAGAATTCTATGTAATATTAAGGACTAATTAATTGGCAAGAGTGTTTTTGGAAAATATAGAGGTTAATAAAATTTTCACGAGGCTAAAGATTTGTTATTATACCTTGTGTACAGACCTGGAAACAGGAACGGACAGTTTGTGGTCAAGAATTGTGTGGAGATATTTATCAATGTTTTTAATTTTTTGTTTAGGCCTCTAAACATATGAATTTAAATGGGTTTTCTTTTTTAATAACATTTTGATTCCTCTAGCTGGTAAACTGTTTCTTCTTACAGAGCTAAAGTCAGCAGTATTTGATGACTTCAAGAAAGAGGAAGAATGGAAGGTACAGTTTTGTTAGAATTTTTGTAAGAATGTTGTCATTTCTTGAACAAGAAATCTGTATCACCAAGTAGAGGACAAATAAGTAAACTTAATGGCTGGTATTTTCACTTAAGATTGTTTCTATCCAAGTAATGGATTTGAGTTTTGGTAACTCTGGTCTCTATATAATATATACTGAGAAATCTAAAGACTAGTATAGGAAGAACAAATGGTTATTTTTGTTTTGTTTTGTGGTGGTTTTTTTTAGTTTAAAAAAAATTAGAAACTGTTTTTGTTTATCTTCACTTTTCTTTTGAAAGACTTGTACTTTATTAATTTCATGAATTATACTGCACTCCAGTACATGTGGATGTACCTGTTAGAGCTGCTTAAGCTATAAAACAGTTTTAGAATAAGTACAGGTATGTTTTAAGGAGGCCATGGGATAGATGAGCAGGAATTCAAAAAACTTGTGTCCAAGTGAAAGTTTCAATGTATTTCCGAGTATGAGTAGAGGGGACAAGCTACTTATTTAAGTTGGAGCTCATCTTTGGATATCCTGCATGTAGGGACCTGCCTTCTGATGCTATTTGAGATCAATTTCCTCCTTCAAGGTTGCTATATGCAGGTAATGAAAAGATATAGAGTAATAAAATAGCTTTCAGCTTCAAATTTCCATGGTAACTTAAGGCAATAACATGGGTTTACTGTAGGCGATTAACTTATCTAAATATTTGTGTGGTTTTTTGTTTGTTTAGATAATGCTTTTAGATGATTACACTACTAAATTACTGTCACTGTGCTGCAAAATGACTGATCTACTGGCAGAGGGTATCACAGGTAAGTGTAATTCTTATTAATGTACAGATGGCAATATCCTGGTAAGAAAAAGGGAGAGTAAAATTGAGGGTGCCCTTCAAAAATGTCTTTATTTAATTGCTGAAGACAAGTAGCTATGGGATATTAGACAGTAGACTTTCTGGCTTGCACAGTAATTATCCAACTATGATTTTTTTTTTTTAGTGAAAAAACAAATGTTTCTCTGCCTAGAAGTTCAAATCCCATTTTAAAATGCTTTTTTTCCTTAAAGACTGCTGTAAGGCTTTGTTTGTTGTTCAGTGTTTTGTGCTTTTAAGATTTTTTCTTGGTTGGTTGGTTGGTTGTGGTGGTTTTTGTGTTTGGGTTTCAGGGTTTTTTTGTGTGGTTTTTGTTTTGGGAGAGGGGAGTGGGTGTTTGTTTGCTAATGCCTGGTTTTGAAATTGAAATAAATACACAAAATGTAAATGATCTAGTTTTTAATTAGTTCTAGGTCTAGGTTTTTAGAAATGCATTTGTGAGAGGGCATTGTTTAGGCTTAGTTATTTTTCCCACAAATAGCAAGAGTTTTCTTATTCCAGTTATTCAGTATAACATGACTATTCTGGAAGTAAAATAACAAAACTGTATAAATTTCACTTTTTGGAGCATGTTTTAAATTATAAAGAAGTACTGCTTATCCTTCGTGGGAAACTTTCAGTGAGTATGTATCCCCCTCATCAAGAAGAAACCTTTTATTTTTAGTGAGTACACTGCTGAAAAGAACCTGTCTTTCAACATCCAGATGTCTGATATTACTTATCTTCCTTGTTCCTCCCCCACAAAATTTCTGAGCCACCAAAATATTTCTGCATTCTCAAGCTAGTGTAGTGAAACACTATATAGTAATGACTTTATTAAACAGAAAAAAACAAGAGTTGAGGAAGCTGATTTGCTGAAAATACCTAATTTGTGCCTGCAATTTTATTGAAACAGAGTAAGTGCCCAGGAAACAGGCAAACAAAGGACAGAAGAGGCTGTAGTCCAAAATGATGCCCTGCATAGTTTTGCTCTCCCTTCTCCTTCAGTGTGCTGTAATAAGAACCATCTTGCCAAGGCTGTTCTCTTGCAAGATAGTTTGCATGGGCCCCATAGCTGAAGCATGTTTGCCTTACCATATCTTTCTGTGTGAGGCCAAAACTCTTGATTGTGTAGAATACCCAGGAAAAAATTAGTCTTACAACTTCAATTGTCACCAGGCTGAGAGCTGAAGTCTTGGGGGTACTTGATGTATTTAAAATAGCAAAGTACAAATCAGGCACTCTTGGCAGAAGGTACATCCTTGCCCCTAATCTTGTGGACAACTTGATTGCTAATGCTTTATTTTTATAAACTCTATGCTAAAATATGTACAGTCCTTTTCTTAAATATGCATAGTGCTCTTAGTTATAAAAATGTAATATTTCTTACTTTATAGTGGTGGAGAATGTATATAAAAACCGTGAGCCTGTCCCACACATGAAAGCCATATATTTAATAACTCCCACCAAAAAGGTTAGTATTTTAAAGAAATTGTAAGATCTTTCAGACTGAAAAAACAATCTTATTTTAAAATGTTTATTTACTGTGTACACCTCAGCAGTATTTTACTTTTGCATTTTCCGTAATACTCCTCTGCATGATGCTTTCATTCCCCTAACAAAAAGACAATGCTGTGCTACCAGAGTACATTGCAAACATGTACCTAGTGATCAATAGGGGCAGTGTTTCATTGCTTAGCTATTGTAACCTCACTGAAAGAGACATTGTATCACATAATGATGCTATAAATTGAAAAGTAGAATTCAAAGTAATGGCTCCAATAAGAGATTTCTATTACTTCCTAAAAGTTATTGAGATAATAAATCTCTGCACTCTTATAGATGGAAAATTATGCAAGTACCCTGATTTGGGTGCTTACTAAAGTGATCTTGGTTCATTACTGACCGTCTGTAGTTGTTATTCTTGGTGTGGAATTAAAAATCTTAAGCTTAAGGGTTTTCTGTATGTTGAACTGCAGTATTGCTAAGTGGGACTTGGTAATAGGGCAGGAGGAGAGAAGGGAGAAGTTTTGTGTGGTATGTGAAGAAAGGCAAAACACTGTGATAATGGTTTTTTTCTGTATTTTTCCTACCCTCGTAAGTCTGTAGATGGACTTATTGATGACTTCATCACTAAATCATGCAGCAGATACAAAGCAGCATACGTGTATTTCACTGACTGTAAGTAAGCTTTTGTCTTGTAGTTTGATAACTTTATACGGGTAAATAAGTAAACTCCTCAATTTTTTCCCATGGTTGAGTACCTGGAAAGTTTGGGTACTGTTTCTTGCAAGAAGATTTGAAACTCAATTCATTGCCCAGATATTTGGGTTGCCAGGTTGTGGTCACCATGCTGTGTGGCAATAGTAATTTCTTTCATAATTGCCATTCTTGATCATTCCACTCCTCAGCTTTTAATTTAGGTCATGTAGTTTTATGTTCAGGTGTTTCAGTCCCCTCCTATGCTGGGGAGTGTGGAGGAAGACAATTCAAGTAAAACTATATATCTCTACAGAAACAAAATAGTACTAAAAATATAAATGCATGAGAACTTTCTGCAAGAGCAATGTTACCAATTTGTTATTTCAGGTAGTTCCTTCCGACTTGTGAGCCAGCTTTTTCCCTTCACTTGGAAGGGGCCTGCGCAGCCCTTACATGCACGATATACATTGCACAACAGAGGCAATTAGTGCAACTGGGGTTAATATGACTGTTCCCTGCAGTCAGTCAGTGTGACTAAAATGGCTGTAATGAAGGGAAAACAAAAAACCCAAACATGCTGCTGAAGGCAGAGACTGAGCTGTGGCTGTCTTTGTGGGTGTCAGTGGATGGTGTGTATCTGCTACTGTACGTTCTCAAAGCATTTATCAAATTACTATCCAAAACCCTTTGTTTCTTTTTTCATTTTATGCCAAAGCAGCAATTACTGTTCTGGAAAATTACTGCTATCTTGCTGTATGTTCCTTGGTTGCAAGTGGCAAGCTTTCAGTTTAAATACTTGCCAAAACTTTTCCTGTTGAGATGAGCAGCTCCTGAGTTAGAGAAATTGCTCTGTCCCTTCCAAGTCTGTGTAGTATTTGTGTCATCCATGTATTCCTTAAACTCAGTTTCTACACTGGGATCCAATGTAGCCTGGAAGCACAGTGCAACACATTTGAGATCCATAATTAAAATCCATATTTCTGTGTTTTGCTGTTACGTATGTACACATTATTTCTCCTTTTTTGTTGCTTGGGAAATGTTATTTTTCTCTCCCATATGAGAAAAAAATAGCAGAATCTTTTGTTTTGATAAAATCAACATCCTTCATAGCTGCAGACTGCTGATGAGTATGGTACTACTTCACTTGCACAAAGCTAGTAAAAATTGAAAGGTGATGCTTTTTGAACAACACAAAATATTGGTTATGTGTTCTTTCCCACTTTAGGAAGAATTGGCAACTTTTTCTGTATTTGACAGTTAACAGACAATTCTAAATTAAGAATCATTTCTGAATTCTGTAAGCTTATAAGTGAGCTGACAGCTGGAATATGCACAAATTATTTATACTTAGAGTCTTTTCTTTTTCCTAGTTTGTCCTGACAGCCTCTTTAATAAAATTAAGTCTTCATGTGCAAAATCAATAAAGAGATGCAAGGAGATCAATATTTCCTTCTTCCCTTACGAGTCTCAGGTAAGTTTAATTCTTAGTCTTCACAGCAAAAAACAGTCTGGATGATTATTTCAAGTGTTGCTGAAATAGAATGTGGCTCTTGACTGACAAACTGCATGTGAAATGGTTTGCCATTTTGGCACATTTCAAAGTGTTTGTGCTTTTCAGGTAAAACAAATGCCCTCCTACTAAAACATTTACTCTTTGCACTTGACCTGTTTACAAGACTTAGTGTCAGTTGCAGTAGGGAGGTTAAAGAAGGAATCCGTTCCCTAAGGGAAGGCAAGTATTCTGGTTTGTCTTCAGTAAGCAGTAAAGTTTGTGCTTGTGCTGAGGTGTTACTTTGACAGACTAGGTAGGTTGGTGCACAGAAATAGAAGTAGGACTAACTACATGGTGAAAATCAGGAAAGAAGAGTAAATGGATTAAGAGAACTGAAGGGGAGTGGAACAAAATGAAAGCCTCAGAAAAACCAGGAAACAAACTACCACAAGCTGATAGACTTTTCAGTGAGAGGAGAACATGGAAATCCCTGTTTCCTCAATTAAAAATTTGAGTCCACCAACAGAAGCCAATGAGTGGTTTCCATGTGCAGCCACACAGCGGGTGTTGAGAAATAATTTGTTGCTGATGCTCTTCATCATACACAGAAGGCTGAAATGCACACTGATACTCACTAATACAGTGAAGTCTCCAAACCCTGTCCAGTACTGAGAGTTGTATAACTAACCATGAATGTTTCCCATGTCAAAGTTTATGAACGTATCGACGGTCACAGCTCTTAGTGTACCAAGTGGCAGGTGAATGTAGGAGGGGTTGATGCTGGCCATGTCTCATTGTGATGCAGTTTCTTAGATGGAAGACATGCTCCTTTTATGCTGAAGGCTTTTTTGCTATTTAGGTTGAGAAGCCAACAGAGAACGAGTGTGGTGGCTTCTTTGTTTGCTTTCCAGTGAGGCTGATGTTCCCAAGTTTTGTTTCAAACTCTTTTTGGGAGCTCTTCCAAAGCTGCGCTTCAGAAAAAGTTTTGTGGCTTTCTCTACCAAATAAGGCCTACTTTGTTGGTTTTGATGTAGTTTTGTGTACTCAGTATTTTGGGTTGTGAGAACATGTTGAATCTTTAGCAAAGGGCAGTGTTAACTGGTTTGCCTGCTTTCTGGGGTGCTAAGAGTAAATAATCAAACTGAGCTCTGGGCAAAGTCCAGGTGATTGTGTACTTGAATGAAGCAAACATCTTTATCTGGATGGACGTTCTTCTTTGGCTCTGTACTTAGAGAGTCCATCTGAAGCTGGAGAAAATCTGTTTGCTGACAATGGGATTGTTTCCATGTGTGCATTCCATTTATGAAAAGCTTTTTTCTGTAGTACTAAGCTTCTTTTATAAAGGTTTAATGCATTTAAGGAATATGAGCTATTGAAGGTAAAGTCATCATATAATGAGCAGATACAATATGTAAAATTTTATTTTAACTTTGATACCTTTTATGACTGTGCTGATATTGCATTGTGTGGCTCTTTGCAAGACACTGAAGATTATTTAGTTCTTCTGGTTTTCCCTTGTCCTTCCATCTGTACAGGCAGTAAGCAATTTGAAAAATATAGTAGTTTACATAGGAGAGGAGACTAATAAGGAAAAAGAGTGTGAGAACAAGAAGCAGATGAGCTCAGCAGGGCAGGGAAAGAGGAATGAATTGTGGGTTTGTTTTATTTTATGTGTGTTATATATTCTTTTCTTACAGCATATAGTTTAAATTATTAGCAATTTTTTTACCAGATATTTTAAAAATGTGCAATTTAGGCCTTTTGTTGTTGTTGTTGTGTGTGCTTTACACAGGTATTTACTCTCAACATCCCAGATGCATTCTACCGCTGTTATAGCCCAACTCTGGAAAAGACAAAGGATAAAGATGCTGTACTGCAAGTAATGGCTGAACAAATTGTTACCTTATGTGCCACACTTGATGAGAATCCAGGAGTGCGATATAAAAGGTACGGCAAAATTAGTGTTTTATAGTGTAATTCCTTTCACTTCTGGTGCTTACTACATTGTTTGGTCATAGCTGGACACTGCAGCATAGTTTAGTGTTCTGTTTTTTTTAATGCACAGCTCTGATTTATGGAATGATAGGAATTTATGAAGTGTAGGTAGAGCAGTGAATTGTTTCTTTGTGTACCTTTGTAGAACAGTACACTTTACCCTGTTTTGTTCTAAATGGCTTATTTCATGTTTGGACAGTAGGATGACACTGATACGCTGCATTCTTGTGTACAAGATGCATAATCCCATAACAGAACTGCTGCTGTTCGTAGATTTGCAGCTCCACATGGCATCAAGGAATTCATAAATTGCCATGGCAGATGGGATCAGGATTGTAGTAGAGATATTGAGAAGAATGCCTCTTTTGAGCTTTGAAAGGGATTAGTATCTTTGAAGTCAAAGTAGGCATCTGAAATTGTGCTCAAGAACTGCATTCTGTGGTGTAATGTGTAGTGGTGCCTTATTCTCTGCAAAGGTAACAAAGAAATAACTGCTTGACTGTTTTCTTTTCCTTTTCTTTCTTTTTCTCTTTTTTCCTTCTTGTTTTCTGCCTGAGTGAGACTTTTAGGTGCTGGGCCATATGCCAGCTAATGTTAGTCTTTTGGCTGAAGCTGTTTCTACTGTGTGAAATACCTGAAGCATTCAAAGAGTGGAATCGTAATGTAAAAGTGGAAATATATTGGAAGTGCTTAGAATGGAGTGCATAAACTGCTCGAGAAACCAGAGGATCAATCTAGGGAGTTCTTTCTGTTTTAAAGGTAGCATCTTAGTGTACTGGTGAGGAAATTCAAGTTATTTTTTGCGTGCTTCCTTTTTTTCCCAGTGGACCGTCTGATAGAGCCAGCAAACTTGCACAGCTTGTTGAAAAAAATCTTGAAAACTACTACAGAACAGATGAGAACAGCCAAATAAAGGTAGAAAGTGAACTAAAATGTTTGCTTTTTTTTTATAAGTCTGATGGAAAAGAACCATCTTTGGAATATGCTTTGACAGAGGATTCTACAAACGCAGATTTCATTTAATTATGAAGGCAACTAGTTGCCATTTAATTTTTGTGTGTGTGTGAAAGCAACTTAGAGGTAGTAACTGATACAGTAAGTTTGTAGGTAAGCTAATACAGTTTGTGTGATCAAACTGATTTTACTTGAGAAATCAGACCTGTGATCATGTTTGCATCATTCCCTACATTAAGTGAATAAATTTTTGGTTTAATGTCACCTTTCATAAGGCCATGTGTAGAAGGGACTTCACTGCAGAATTAAAATGGCTCCCCTGAGGGGAGCAAATATACACAAAGATACAGCTGTTCATGTAAATAATGATTTTGATCTGTTCCTACAGATCAGGACTGATTAGGGCAGCTGCTTAAACACAAATGTGTGGGGTAAACCATTCTGACTTGGTGCCTTTGCACTCTGCTACAGAAATAAATGTACCTGCTGCTACTGCCACTTTACTAAATCTCAAAATGAAACTTTGAGTTGAACATTTGGAGATTTTTTTTCTGTATTGCAGCACAGTATAGATAATCTGATCTGAAATACAACCAATGCAGTTACCTGTGAAAAGTCAGTGGATGGCCATTTTTTTCCCTCCCCTTTACATTTTTTGTTCATTAGATGAACAAAATTCAGCGTGCTGAAAGCATTGCCTTAAAATTAGTATTTAAACCCATTGTATATAATTGAAATGTTTTCTTTTCATGTCAATAAACACTTGGACCATACTTCAGTTTTCTTCAGTTATTTTTCTAAACATCTCTGCAGTGCTGTGATGTAATGTAAATGGATTTAACATGCATTAACTTTGTACTGTGTGTCTTAACTTCATGTTTGTTTGGTGGCTTTTTAGGCTAAAACTCACTCCCAACTAATAATAATTGATCGTGGCTTTGACCCAGTATCAACTGTACTTCATGAGCTCACCTTCCAGGCAATGGCATATGATCTGCTGCCAATTGAAAACGATACTTACAAGCAAGTACTTTTGAAAAAAAAATCTGAAGGCTTTATTCTTGATTATAAAATATTGGGAATTGTTTAGCAAAATTGCACCATGGCAGTATTAGCTGCTTATGGTTGCTTCACTTGTTAGCCTTTCCCTTTGAATTTGTAACATCATCTTTTTGTAAACTTCCTCACTTAGTTGAGATTAGGTAGAATCTAACTGGCCTTTTCGTTAAATTTTGAGTCTAACAAATTGTATTTTTTTAAAAGCCAAGAACTTTGTAGTAGTCTTGAAAAAAACATTCATAGTGCACACTTAGATTCTCTAGATTTTCGTTCATGTTCTCAACCTTTTTGGCATAACAGGACAAACAAGACCACTATTTAAGTCCTGAGAAAATGCTTTGTTGTTTCTCAGGAATGCTCGCTTTTATAGCCTCAGTAATTTAATCTGTGCATTTGTTAAAATTCATGTGTTTATAGTCTAAGTGCACATTTATGTCATGTTCAGTTCATAAGCACTATTTGGAGTAGTATAACAATGATTTGCATAGGTTATGTCCTTTGCTGTCAGATTGTTCTGACAAGGATTTTGGTAGGACTTTGTTTTCTGATGACCCACTACAGCAAATGAGAGCTGATGGACTCATTGTTCAGTCAAGCAAACAGGAATACTTATCTTTTGTTGGAAGCACTGAGTGAATGTTTTGCTAGAAAGTGTAGAGTTCTATGAATCTCAAACTTGCCAAGTATGAAGATGTAGTAGAGTATGTTTTATAGATAATCATGATCTGACTTTCACAATTAATCTTGTAATTCTTTCTCATTCTGCTTTCTGGCAGTATACACTGTGTGAGTTGCTGTAAATTTGAAAATATTGTGCAATGCGGTTGCTGTCCTGCTTGCTTTGTTTGCAGTCATGTAGTAGCTGCTCTGTAATGCTGTGAAGCATGTTGCATTTATATGTGAAGTAATTTGTCCCGCTTAAGTCTGTTTTGTTGGTGAATGGAACTTCATTTTCCTTCAGTTATGTCTTATGGCATACATGGAAAGCTGCACTTTGCAGTTGCAGTGTGTTGTTGGTGCAGTTTGCATTTGAAACCAAAGGGAAGTTAATATGAAAAGCTGAAGAAAAATGGAGGTGCCTGTGGATGTGTGATTAAACACAACGTCTAGTTACTGTTGATTTAAAAGTGTCCAGAAGCTGTTGCCCCAAAGAATCATTCTAAAATTCATCTGCTTCTTCCATGTTCAAAGATGTGATCTGTAAAATCCTTCTGTTAATTATATTTTGTCAGGAAATAGCTTGGCTTGTAAATTAAAATCTTTGTATGTTACTGCTATTACCATTCATGTTGATTAAACTGTAACAAATAATACTGTAATAAGGGATGAGAATTGGGGGAAATATGGAATCCAAATTTACTGTCTGAATTTTGTTTTGGAAGATACAAAACAGAAGGATCTGCTGGGAAGGAAAA
Organism: Campylorhamphus procurvoides; assembly: GCA_013396655.1. NCBI lineage: Eukaryota > Metazoa > Chordata > Aves > Passeriformes > Dendrocolaptidae > Campylorhamphus > Campylorhamphus procurvoides. The sequence goes on along the minus strand of WBMV01006289.1, from coordinate 3,084,052 downwards.
GGAGGCAATTTTGGAGGAAGACGATGACCTCTGGGTGAAGATGCGGCACAAGCATATTGCAGATGTGATAGAGTATGTGAATTAATGACAAACCCAACTAGTTAGTTTCTTTGAGCTCTTTGGTGGGAATACAAGTAGGAGGGAAGATTATTTGCAATACAGACTGCATTCAGTTAAGTAATGGATGCCAGGAAGAAATTGTGCTTCAAAAATACATTTACCATGGTATACAATTATGCTAATGTTACTTGCAGTTCTTGAGGAGAAAGGAAATAGAGTAACTTCCTGGGAAGTATTTTCAGATCTTTTGAATCTGAAAGGATTTTTTGCATAAAGTAATAGTAAGCTGTTGCATCAAGTGACATTATGCAGATATCATAAATAGAATGTTTAACTTCCAGTTTTTAGTCTCTTCCCTGAAGGACACCCATTCTCGAAGCTTTTACTTTCATTCAGAAGTTTCAAATATTTTAAGAAAAGATTTAAGAACCTAAGTGCTGTTGGATTTAATACTTTTTAAAAATTTTTTTCCAGGGAAATACCAAAACTTTTGAAAGAGGTTTCATCCAAAAAAAAAGAAGCAGAAGGAAAAGTAAGTTGTTTAAGTTAAAGTATTGCTGTTTATCCTGCCAATTCAGTTTTTTTCGGCTGATCAGATCTGTTTAATTCATTGACCTATTACAGAAATTGAGCCTTTTCTCAACAGGAATTTTTGGGGACTGTGGGGGAAGCAAGGCTGCAACAAGAAGGGAAATAAGCATGTCAAATATTGAGGGGGACAGATTTTCAACTTGTATCCTCTCTTTACAGTTATCCCTCTCTGCTCTGTCCCAGTTAATGAAAAGGATGCCGCAGTATCGTAAGGAAATTAGTAGGGTAAGGGGTCTTTTGTAATTAAAATGTCAAAATAGATAATTCTGTGCACTTTAACTTTGTGTGTTATTGAACTCTAGCTTTATTCTGTCATTTTCCTGTTCAGTGTGCTATATAGCTGTTCTCCAAATTAATATGTTCACCTACTGTAAAATTTGGAGAAGAAAACTTGTTCCCAGGTGTTTCATTTTACTATTTAAAAAAACCAAATTATTTGTGTGCTTCGAGGATTGAATATAGTGTAACTGTTTAATGTTTTAAAAGGTATTATGGGGGTCAGTCACTAACTGAAGGGTAAAACATGGTACTGAAGGATAGTTGAAGAATTGACTCTTGTAACCAGTAAAAAAGTTTGATATGTTAAGAAAAGAAAGTATGGTTGTGGCAGCTTGTGATTTCTCCTGAGGCTTTTTTGTTTGTTTCTTTCTGTCTTACAGCAAGTTGTTCATCTTAACATAGCAGAAGATTGCATGAGCAAGTTCAAATCTAACATAGAAAGACTGTGTAAAACTGAACAGGTATGTTTAAAAAAGCCACAAACCAAACACCAACTTACTGCAAATAAAACTTTTTTGTTTGCAGGAATAGAGGCTTCTGTTAACTGACAAAAGGACTATTGCCTATTTTTTGTGGTCAGTTTTTGAGATACTAGTATTAAAACTGAGATGTACAAGGCTCTTAATCTGCCAATAAAGGAGACATTCTTAGAGTTTGGGCTTTTTTTGTCTTCAAATCTGTCTGATTTGTATAAGGATCATCTGTTTTCTTTGTTCAAAACTCCTATGAAGTTGCTGTAATATGTTCTGCAGAAGCCTTTTTTAAATGTCTGGGAAAAGCACCTGTTAGGGTGAGGAATTACATTGTACTACCAATCTCAAGTTAAAAATTGTAATTTACACTTCTAAGAATTCTAGATATCAAACAGTTTAAAATGTTTGAGTGTTACATAGTGTTATTATAGTTCTGCAACTGTTGAAATAAATGTCAGACTTGTCATACTGAGTTGAAATTGACCTATGGTTTCAGAAAAACGTATTTCAACACACACAAAACAATATTGCTTTTTAATGACTGCTCCCAAAAACTATGATGTTGGGGGGGGGTGTTATTTTTTATTAATTTAGGACTTGGCTCTTGGAACTGATGCAGAAGGTCAAAAAGTGAAAGACTCCATGAGGGTCCTCCTTCCAGTTCTGCTCAACAAAAGTCATGAGATCTATGACAAAATTAGAGCTATTCTCCTATATATCTTTAGCACAAATGGTATGATAACTTGCCCTATTTTTTCCCCTCTGTATTATTAACTTGAACTCTAGTTTTATGATAGGTGTTTTTAGTTAACGCAAGTCTCTGTATTGGAGTTGATGGCCAGGTTTGAAAGAAACATTGTCCATCCTCTGTAGCTTCTCTCAAATTAGTCGCAAAGATACTATTGATAAGGAGCTAAGAGATGTAATTCAAGTGCAGATTCATACAGTGTTTTTAATATCATTCCTGTTCTTGGATGTGGACAATAGTTTTTCTTGTTTTCACAAATTAATTGGGGAAGAATTTATAGTAGAGGAGGAGGTATTTGGCAGAATGTTGGTCTGAGGAATCTGTAGCAATACTGAGTTTTGGTCTCAAAAATGGACCATTAAACAAAATTTTATCTAAAATATAGCATTATGTTAAACAATAAAAACCAAACAAAAAATCCTGAACTAAGGAACAGCCTGAAATGTGTGAGACAAAATTGGTCCTACGCAAAGTCTCTTGGTAATTAAGTTGTCTGTTTTCCATATATTGAAGGAACTACCCAGGAGAACTTGGAGAAATTGATCCAGAATGTGCAAATAGAAAATGACAGTGATATGATAAGAAATTGGAAATACCTTGATGTTCCTGTTATCTCTTCAGTAAGAATGCGTTTATGTTATAATTTCCTACCTCCCAAGCACTGGTTTTATAGCTCTTTCAGCAACTTCTAGCAGTATTACCCAGGTCTGATTTTAAAAGTAGGAGGTAACTAGGAATTCTAGGGTTTATAATGTGTTTAAGTGGTAAATCCTTTAAACAATTAAAATCAATAATTTTTGAAGTAAAATACCCATAATGTTCCGCTTACAGTCATCAAATGGTGACTCGACCTAGTTGATTTTGGAAAGTGCCAACTTACTCAGTTCCTTGTCTTTGAAGTTAGTATTTCTAGCATATCCTGAATTCTATAGGTGTTAATTGTTTGGGGGTTTGTAATTATTTCTTTAAATTTTCCTACTGATGCCCCCTCCTTCCACTACTGACTGCCAGTAAGTTTCAAAAATCCAAATACGCTATGTAATGCAACCATGTTCTGAAAATCTTTTCAGTTTGCTGCTCCGCAGCATAAATACCCAAGAAGGGACCGTTCTTCAGAAGAAACCTTTCAACTTTCTAGGTGGACACCTGTTATCAAAGATGTTATGGAAGTAAGTTTGACCAACTAATTAATTCATGGGTGCAGTGCAGAAATTTATTTGAGTGAACTAATCCATACTGTTCTGAGTTACTTTAGTTAAATACATCTGATGAGTGATCTTTTTTAGTCTGTCTGCAATACAGAACGTTAGACTGTTATGTGCTAGTAATGTTCCTTATTAGAGGTCATTTTAAAGGTGAAACAAATGAAAGTGAAGGCAAGAAGTCTTTTAAAACAGCTCGTCATGTGATTGGCAGTGCTTAGTGGAATTTAAAGATCTGTTTTGGTATTTTTTCCTCCAGTGGGTCTTCAAACTGCAATTCAAGCCAAAACTGTAGTGTGGTAGAGCCTGGAAGATGTTTCATGCCAGAAGTGTAGTTCCTTTGTTTTTAAACCTCTTCCTAAGCATTGATTAGTGACTGATGTCAGACAGGATAGTGTGTTCACTGGACCTTTAGTATGACCCAGTGTTGTCATTCATAGATTCTCAGTGGCTTTCACATGCTCATTTGTGTTTTCAGTGGATCCTGACTTCTCTCCTACACTTCTATAGAGAAATTCAATACATTAGGATTGTTACAGATGAAAAGCTGCTTGTGAAAGCTGAACAGTTAAATGAATATTTTGTTTATAAAAAAGCAAATGTGCTCCCAATTCCTTGTGATACATGAAAGACTTACAATATATTTTAGCATTATGTGGTCCAGCATTTTGTTACATAGGAATGTTGTTCATGAGATGCTACTGGCAATTGGTTATTCTAAGCTGCGTGTGTTGGCATTAAATTGCAGTTAGACATCCTTACTGAAAGCTGAAATTTGGTGTGGTTTAGGTCTACAAGGCTGTTTAAAGTGTGTGTTTGCTTTGCCCTTTAGGATGCTATAGAAAACAAATTAGATTCAAAAGACTGGCCTTACTGTTCCCGGTGTCCTCCCACCTGGAATGGTTCAGGAGCAGTAAGGTAAATATTTTCATTTCCTGGAAAATTATTTATTCCTTTCTCATGTTTTCGTCATATACATTCTAAAGTGTTATGGTAATGTGCTTACCAAATGGTAAAATAATGCATATAAGGCAATGTTAAAGTGTCAAGCCTATATTTTTATTTAATCTAAAACATACTGAAGTTATTTTAATAATTCTTCTTAGCTGTATACAGCTTTATTTGGATCATCTCCCTTTTGATAATTGATAAATTATCAATTTATTTAAATACTTCTGCTGAAATTACAATCAAACTGTGAACTGCATGACAGAAATTGTTATTGCTTGTGAAGTGTATAATTTTAACCAAAAGTGAATCCATAAAGCTGTATAAATGTCATCTTATGAAATCTCCTACAGTGCACGCCAGAAACCTAAGGCCAGTTCCCGAGAGGAGCGGAAGAGCAGCGCCAGACTGATTATCTTTGTGATTGGAGGAGTCACACATTCCGAGATGCGCAGTGCTTACGAAGTTTCTGAAGCCTACAAGTCCTGTGAGGTTATTGTTGGTAAGCTTGCCTCGGGAGAAGGGTGCTACATGTGGTTCTGGAAAAATGTAAGGATCATGTTTCTTATATTCCCTGCGTTAGTTCAGTACACTGCTACTGCAGCCAGTGTACTCCTTAAAACTGTGCACTTAGAAGCATCTTTTTGGTTTGGTTATACTGCTTGATGTTTATAGGGTTTTTTGCAACAAGGTATTAAGGATAAAAAAAAGTTGTGCTCTACAGAACAATCATCATGAATTATGTCCTAGAGATATGTTGATGTATAGTAAAAAGGATTTAAATGTGCCTCTATTTTCTTGCATTACAGTTTCCTTACGACTTTTGCATCTGCCTGTGCTTTACCTGTAGTGACACTTGTTACCCTCACTGCTTTTGTAAGGAGTATGGTATATCGGAACAGAGCTCTGAAATACAGAATCTTACCAGACATCTGCATGGGTCTGCAGGGGCAGCTGGTATTTGGGTACAGGGTCATTGAAAGCATTTTAAATTGCTTGAACTCTCTGTCTGGCAATTAAATTGTCTTGAGTTTCAGAAAGGATTTAATTTATATACCATGATTTTAAATAAATCCTTTTCTAAAACAGTGACAGCCTTGATTCTGAGATGTAGAATGTGTTACCTCAAAATAGTCAGGGGTGTTGTAGGTGTGTTTGTGTGTATGGATGGTTTGTTTGCTTTATTTTTTGTTTGCTGATTTCACTGATGGTGGGTGAAGTAGGTTTAATGCTGGTTCTAGTTTTGAGTTGCAATGGAAAGACCAGGACAACAGGAATGTAGTTTAACGAGACTGTTTCTTCATCTGAGACTTGTTTACAAAACAATGTTTAGGTAGGTCCCTCTTTCACTGTGGTATCTGGTACTAACCACAATACCATCTTCCCTTTTGTTTAGAGATGACTCTTGTAGTTCTGTTTGTCATCCTGATTTTTGTGGGAAGGTGCAAGTTGACAAATTTCCCTGTGGGTGACTGAAAGATTAAAATTTTGCTGTATTCCTGATCCAGAACTCAAGGAATACTAGCCCATTCAGAGTGACACTACTAAACCCAAAGCATTGCCTTTAGAATTGTAGGGTGACCTTTCATGGCAGAAGTTATAATCACTCTGAGAACGATAGTCATGCACTGCTGAAGAATATTAGGGATTTTCTTTGCTGCTCAAAACTTGGAATTTGTTGTAAATTTTTCACAGAAATGTTAGTCAGTAAAAGCAGTTTCCTGTAACTGCTATTTCTGTGGAAAACTACTGTCTGTAATAACCTTTAATCCAGGTAGTTCCTTGATTGTAGGATAAAATCTGTCATTCACTCGCCCTTTCACAGAATGGGCAGATTTCATACAGGCTGGGACAATTGCACACAGCAAAATGGCACAGGTTCACGCCTGTGTTTCAAACAGGGCAGAGCAGGACTTGGAACTTGTATTCCAAGAAAGAGTCCTGATCTGGATGTGAGTGTGTGGGAGAGGGATGCTGCCTACCTAATGCTGACACATTTATAGGGTGGTGCATTATATGAGTACACTTTGAACTGTTGTAGTTTTCAATTTTCCAGGTATGGTAAAAAAACACCAGCACGTAACAGATGTTTTAAAGAGGGAATGTCTGAAAGTCAGAATTTACTGATACAGTTAATACTTGTGTTCTTTTGTCAGGTTCTACTCATATTTTGACACCTAAAAGACTACTGGATGAAGTGAAGAGCCTCAGTAAACCCAAGGATATGGTCTGCATTAAGGATGAATAGATATGGTGATGGTCATGACACATTAAAAAGACAAATAGTATGTACATACTCTAATGGAATTGACTTTTCCAAATACTGCACTACAATACTACATGGTTCTCACTAATGGAAAGCCATGTTTTAATTTAAATTTGCTGCTTTTTGGGGAGTAGGAGGCAGAGAGAGGAAAAACTAAACACATGCGTTTCTTAGGTTGTATTTAGTATTACACTAAAAGTGCTTTTTCAAAAGGGCTTGTTTGTTCCTAAGAAATTATGCTAAAAGTTATTGCGACTATGTATAAACTGGAATTGTCTTTGAGAACTGTGAAAGCTTTTTACAATAGAATTTATTTCTAAAAATGACAATTAAAAAGGGCATAGGCTCTCGGTTAGGAGAAAATTTCTCGCTTCAGGAGAAAATTTGTAAATAGAGGTCTATGGTAAAAGTGCTTCATACAAATGCAGTGTCTTAAAGTGTAATATTTTCTGTACAAATAACTCACTGAAAATTCTTTAAATATGTATAATTGTGAAAAAACTAAATGCTTTTTAGATAGTGCTGGGTAAGGTACTTAATCACAGAAGCATTAAGCAGTTCTAATCACAATAAATAATTTTGGAGAAATGCTGTCAACTGTGCACTGAAGTACACTTTATATTTAAGTATATACAGGGATTATTAGTGAAGCTTTTAAAAAAGGTGATTTCTTAACAGCTTCCTTATGATTGTGTCTACATAGTCCGTCTGTTTTAGAAGTTGAATTGTCTGTGATACAGAAATTCCCAAACTGTAAGCATGTCTTCTTGAGGAAGTGAAGGCAGGGGAAAAGGACAGGAAAAGAAGGGAAGCCATTAAATCTTTCAAATGGCTTGGTAATTTAAAAAAGAAAAGCAAAAAGCAAACCAAATGACAAAACCTGATGTATTCAAGAGAATTTACTCTTTTTTTCCTGTTCTGTTATATACCAAGGAAGAAATACTTAAATTTGCATAGAAGGGAATAATCTAAATTGTATGAACTCTGTAATACTGGTAATGTTTAAATTTCTCCTTAAAAATTACTTAATTAAAATTACTAAACTTTGAAGAGATGCTGTATTTATGTGCCTTGAAATGTTAGTTGGTTGTGTGCAGAATCCGAGAGAAATGTCCTAATGAAAAAGAATAGATGACTAATGGTTTTTTATTTACATTTTTCCCAACCATATGGTATTCTTTTTTTTTTTTTGCAGAAAGGTGGTTTTGTTTTTGCCCTTTATTTTGCTCTAAGGTTAACTAGTAGGTTAACATAAAAACAAATAACTCTCAATGTAGGGCACTCTAGAACCAAAATAATCACAAATGTTAACTATGACTTGGTATGTTAGTGTGATGTTTGCAGGTAGATGTTTCAGGTGCAGAAACTGTTTTGGTGTGCTTAAGTAGCTGCTGATAAAGTGTGGAAAGAAATTATATGCAGTAATGACTGAGGTTTATTCTCACACTTGGGAGTGGTGGGGAATCATGGTCAGAAAGTTAACTTTCCTTGTTTAACCCAATTTTTATTAAGTTGCCTTAGGTGAATACTTAGAGAAAGGTACCTGTACACAGTAATGGGAGTTAGCCAACCTACTAAAGACTTCTAATAGAATTAGTGATTTGTTTTACAGTTCTGAGATTGAGTGTAAATTTGTGGAATACCTGTATGCTGTGATTTGGTTTAGTATTAATAGTTACAGAACAGCTGACAAAGTTAGCTAGCTGACTTTTTGATATTTGTATTCATCACTTTATATTTGCAGAGGTACTAACACTGCAGTATCAACCAGCAAAACAATATAGCATTTGAAACTGGGTCACTAAAGCTGTTTTCTTTTAACTTTAGCCAGATCTTCTGAAACTGCTTGTACCATTCGTTCTGTAGCTTTCTTCAAACTGTTTGCTGTCTGTATGGCATGATCCAGAGTAGAACTTAAAATCTGTTGGAAATAATAAAACACAGCCTTGTTAATAATGAAGGCAAATGCATATATAGGTATAGAATAGAGAGTGATGTTTAAGGTTTTGTTCATGACTTTCACCCTGAATACATATTGAGAAGCAGAAGTTGAGTCATGTCATAGTCTGCTCCGGGATTCGAGTTGGAAGTATCTGTTATTTATTTCTCTTTGACTGTGTAATAATTTGAACTGAGGGATATTTACACCTTTCTAAAGTAGCAGCCCCAGTGTTGTGTATGCTTGTGATATTGAGGAGGCTTTCTTGTGGTTGTGATAGTGGTTTGTATGGCTAAGTGTTGACATGCTTTCAGTATGTGGAACAATTTCAGAGGTAAGATCCAGTGCTATTATTCTGTACTGACCACTTATACAGGGGCAAAGTTGCAGAAAAAGTCTGGACATACTTACCTGAAGTAATATACTAATACACAAGCAAAAATGCTTGGGTTTTTAACTCCCTACAGTCTTATCCCCAAAGGGCCTAGATATGCTTAGATTGTAATAATCAGCTTGCTAAGAAAGGGATGTTCAACAATGCCACAATGTGGGAATTTAACTTTTCCAAGATAGTTGTGTGGCTTTTAATTTTCACACTAAAATCTTACATTTGCGTTGGAATCACTGGCCTTTCTGATTGCAGATTTGCTTTGAGCAAACTTCTTGATGGGTAGGTATTGATGTGAAACCATGATTTTATTGCACGTGCTTGAACAGCAGGTTTTGGCAGCCTCAAAGGATTCCCTAAAGATAAGATATATAGAATAAAATACAAACAGTTTCAGTAAGTACAAGAATTTCTAAACTATGAATTAAATACATACACTTTGACAGCACACTGGGTTGCAAGCTAATACAGTGAGTAGAATCTTCCATTTAACTGTAAAACACAGTTCATCGATATTTGTGTTCCATCTCTATTGCAGTAAGACAGGAAATATTCCAGGATGCAGAATAAGGAAATCTCTCATAATAGCATCACTCTCTTGGTGCTGCTCTCTCACACAGGGGTCTGTGCCTTTGATTCTCAAGTACAGCTCCTGTACTTCCAGGCAATTACTGCTATTGAGTAATGCTGTCCAAGAGTATAGGAACAAAACTTGGCTGCATTTCAGTCTAGCCTGTACTACAGTTAAGAATGCATTTTACTTCTCAGGCTCCCAGGGTAATTTAATGTTAACAACAATTAAAAGGAGCACTGTTAGTTATAAATAAATAGCTGGCAGCAAACAGAGCTAGCTGCATCCTAATAATACAGACCTGCTTCTGAATCTATGAATGGGAACATCCTCTTACTAAAACAAAGTATTTCTTTGAATTACTAAATGTGTCAGATAAAGAAGTTACATGTTTACCCTTCATTAAATTAGAAAGACCGAAGAATTACTCTAAGAATTATTTACACGTTCTTAAAGTATTTTAAATTCACTAATGAGTAAAGTTCTAATATACAACATGTGCTGCAAAAGATAAAACATTCTTCCTGATTATGATACTACTGTGTTTTTTCCATGCTGAATTTTCATTAGTGGCATTTATTTTGTAGTATGTAGTTATTGCTGCAGCTTACCTTTCAGAAAGTCTGTTTATAAGTCCATGTGGCTGTTTATTTTTTTGAGCCTTTTGAGTGGAGATTCTCTTCTGTGAATAAGCTGGAGTCATAGAGGCCATGTTTAAAACAAGCAAAAAAAAAGTAATTTTCTGTGTATTTAACATTTTTCTCTATTTGGCATGAATAAAAGATCAAGTAAACTATCACTGCTGGATAAAACTTGAATATGTGTAAGGTTTTTGTAAATGAGGACAGATTAACCTTTGTGTTTGCTGTCGAATTTAGCTCTGTTGCAAATGGTATGCAGATTTCTATTTCATACAGTGAAAGATTGCAGGGTGGATGTGTAAAAAATCAGACTCATAATCCAAATAATTACATGAATACTACTTTGATTTATAGTGTCACAGAATTGCGAGAGACAAGTAGTTAATTTATACTTTCTTCTCACTGTTGAAATTTTGTATTTTTCTTTAAGCAATTTTTTTCCTACAGTAGAGTGAGTCTGAGACAAGTGACTCTAAAAGGTAGATGTTAAACATTTTAAATTTTTTTTCATTAGTCTTTCCTTGACTTTGCTGCATGTCACAAATGAGTGTAGAGCTGATATTTTCTTTAGTATGCATTTACACTATGTTAGGCAACGGCTGACACTGTAAAAGGTGGCACAGTAATGCCCAAGTTTCATATTCTTTCATGTGGCACTGCAAAATGAAATATTCCTGCTGGACAGGTGTGTAAAAGTTGAATTTGCTGATTTTGCTCTACAAGATCTATAAAAATGCACTGGTTTAGCTACAATGCATATACTAAATTAATTTTGGCTTGATATGTGCAGAGTTGCTTTCTGTCCCTTAACAATCTAGCCTGTGGTTGGTAATTATTTCAGTAATGCATCATACTTACAGGATGAACCAGAACTTTTACTTCTACATAGGGCACAAGACTGAACAGATTCTTTGTAATTCCTAAGTTTAACTTGATCTCTGCTTCCCCTGGGGCATCTGCATCTAAACCCTGAAAACAGAGACATGTTTCGAAAAACAAACCCTGTAAGTAAAGTTTCTTTGTAGATGCTAATATTTTTTGTAATCATTATACCTTTTTGCTCTCTACATAAGCTCGTATTTGATGATTGGGAACTCTGAGTATGACAGTTGATAAGATCCTTGCTTTGTGAATCATTATAAGAATCATAGGCTGAGATGTCTTCTGAATCATCACCTAAAATTAAAAAAAATAAGTTAAAAGGTTCTGAAGTATTAGAAACTCTGGCTAGTGTACCCAGCTAATTGCTTGGCTTTCAGCACCCTAATTTCAGAGCCCTTTGCTGCCATTAATGCTACTGCAGTTTGAGGAAGTACTTTTTCCTCCATATGTTTGGGGATTGAACTTTAAAGATTGGCTTTCAGCCCTGACTGTAAGCCTTGAATATAAATTTTTATTATTTTTTGGTGGTGGTTATTTTCAGGCCAAGAACTGTTTTTAGAAAACCAAATTAAACTCTCCATCTCCCTGTCTATAGTGTTGTGCAAACAATGCAGCCCGATAGAATGTGATGAGAATTTGGGCAGCTCTAGTACAGCACTGCTTTAACTATTGCACAAACCAGTGCTAACAATAATGGCCCCAGTGTCTTATATTAAGTGCAAGCATATCACAAAGAAGCCAAAGATGACAGACCAAAGGTAAGAATAAGCTATATATTCATACTTTGAACTGAATCTAGGACAGCTCCTGCTATCTTTTTTTAGTTGAGTACTAACAGCTTCAGAATATTCTGCAGTGGAAAGATAAAACTGGGATGCCCTGAGAGAGACAAATGCCTACAGCTGCCTTGTGAGCCTTCAAGAGCTGAAGTCTTGGATGACTTGATATCTAGTCAACTAGTTCATAGTAGCATGCGTGGGGTCTAGTTTGGATTTGATGAAATTATATTATTAAGAGCTGGACTAATGAAGAGAAGAGTATTTCTAGTCTGTGTGAACCCTGAATGGATCAAAGATAGAGGAAAGCTTTTTGCATTGTTTTGATGCAGAATAAGAAAGTTGAATCAAAAAAAGTGGAAGTATTTATGTGTAATGTTTCAGTTGTCAAGTCTGGATTCTTCTAGGACATGAAATAACTACATCAGAAATAAAAACAAAATCAAAGCATTGTATGCATATCACTGTCATGCTTTAAAAAATTATAATAGTGGCAATACTTGGAAACTTATCTAGAAAGCTGAATTAGATTTATAGAGTAGTTCAGGTTGGATAGGCCTTCTGGAGATCATCTGGCCCTGTTCCCTCTCAAAGCAGGACCAGCTTAAATGAAGTTGCTTAGGACCCTGTCCAGTTGAGTTTTGAATATTTCTGAATGGAGGCACCACAGCCTCTCTAGTGCAAACTGTCACAATGTTTGAGTAGACCCTTAAAAATCTTTTGCTCATAGCTAAGTGAAAATTGCCTTGCAACTTGTCTGTTGCCTTTTGGTCTGTCACTGAGACTTCCATAGTGAATTTGACTTGTGTCCTCTTTAGTTTCCTTTTTATTCTTTGTGTTTTGTGCTGTGCTAAGGGGTAACATCTGTTAAAATTACAATTTTCATGAGATGTGACATCTCATGAAATGTGGTGAGATGTGACAGGAACATATTTCTTAACAGTGGCAGGTGTCTTTTTTCACTAGCAGGTTTAAGGACAGTTCAGACCTTTGTATGCCATCATAACTTACTCAGGTTGGTATCTGATAAATCAGTTGGTTTTCTCTGAATGAAGAATGAAGATGTTCCAGTTTTCCTTTCCTTGATGTTTGTGTTTCTTTGAGCATGGAAACAGAATGATATTTTAATTGTATCTTAATACTTCTATGATGAGACTTAAAAGCATCTTATATTAATGATTAACCACTTCTTAGTTGAGAAGAAATCATATTTAGTCATAGAAAGAACTTTACCTGTATCAGTTATCTGAAAAGGTGGTAAGTAGGAGTTTAATAATTAACCAATTGCAAAATAATGATCCCTGTAGTTAAAGGATCTACTTGGACTTAACACATTTGTTAAAAATGTTTAAAAGTAAAGGACTTGATAATCACATATTTGAATAGTAAAGTAGTATGAAATCTTACATATTTATATATGTGTTACCATTGATAGCATTTTGATACATGTTAAATGGGATCTGGTTTCTTAGTAACTGAGTTAAGGATTCAATAGCACTGTCCTTAGATAATTAGAGGAATATTTGAGATGTTCCTTCTGAGAGGACAAGAACAAAGTTCATTGCTGAACATTTTGTAGTTATCCCAATTTGGGATGCCTTGCCTGCATGTGTTGCTGAACAAAGACAAAGCTGCTTCTGTTAATCCACTCTGAAAATAACTGTCATTTAAGCACCATAAACATTATACTGGTCCACTCTGGTGGGCTACTTTGTAATATTAATATAATCCTCTCTTTAATAAAATTGATTGGAGTTTTGCCATCTGTGGTCATATGGTAAGTCACATATCTTATGTGATTAACTGGTGGTAAACCTGAAAACAGATCATCCTCCCATTTTTATGCATTCGAGACATAATTGTTTCATGTAGAGTCCAGTATAGAGACCTATGTGCATAGGTATGCACATACCTATCTGTTCACTTAGCTGCAGAAACAGCATGTCTGTGACTAGCCAAAATATGTAACACACATACCCTTTCATACTGGCTTCATCACCAGTACCTTTTTGACTTGATGTACCCTGACTCTGCGATGTAAGACCTTCAGCAGCATGCTTTTCCTCAGGTGAAAGGAATCTCTGTTGCAGGCAGAAGGTAAAACAAATTTACATATGGCTCTCTATATTATTATGTATCTGTAACTGTATTATCTATCAACCAAATAGTGGGAGCAGTGGCATCATTTGCATATCATTTCTATACTGTTAGTTTCCATTAATGCCACAATTTAATTAATCTCTTTGCAATTCTACCTGTAGAGTTTAACTCCAGGTGAAAGTGACAGTAGTGTTTTGGCTTCAGGAAATACTTTCAGACTCAGAAAGGTAGGAATGCCAGGCTGGGAGGAATTCTTGGGTATGTAATTACAGAATTCTGTAGAAGTTTTATTCTGGAAATGTTCCTGTTGCTTTCAGAGATTCCAGTCATTCCAATGTTCTTATTCAGCAAATAATTTTAAGTATTTTTTATAAAAACTTCAGTAGTTGTTTCTAAGTTTTCACTTACATGTGAGGACAAAGATAGCACTTTTTGTCTTCTAAATAAAGTTGATTTGTCTGTGGGTTTACATCAGTTGTCCTACTCTTTTCTCCCTTGTGGTTCTTATGAAGAAACGGAGTTTCAGTACCTCTTCTTTCTGGAGGATCAGCAATGCTTGAAAATCCTGAGCTCTGTACAAAGTAACCATAGCACAGATACAGGTGTGTGTGGTGGTTGCACTGCAAGGGCATGACTTCTGCCAAACAGTATCTCCTGAGTTTCTCTTAACTTGGGCTTCAGAGAAAAATGGTACATAAAACATTGATTATGAAAGCATTGGCTGAGACTTAACTGTAGATTTGTAGAAGGCAGTAAGATTTTGTATGTGTGTATTTATGATCTGGGACAAAATATTACTATACTTAGCAGTAAACTCAATTTTCTATAGCACAATACTGTTTGGTCTTGTGGTAATTCCGCAGCTTAAAAGTCTTGGACAAAGTAAGTAATATTTCTTCCCACTAAATGATAGTGGGAATTGATTAATTCCCCAAAACAAAGAGAGCTTTGTAGAAAAAGTACCTTCTCATATTTTCTTACTGTGAAATAAATGCTTTGGAAACTGGAATTAGGAATATTCAGTGTAGCAGTGTTTTTGTACTTAGGTTTCTGTTAAAATTAAATATTATGAAATTAATATCTCATAAAATATTTAAAGTAATGTGCTATCTAAAAGCATCATGCTCTTATCAAGAGAACATACAATCATACAACCACGCTTATGTTCTCCAGACTTGCATCAGTAAAACAGAATAATTATAGACTTTAAATAATAAAACTCAGTTACCTCACAAAAAGAATGCGATGAATGGGCAGATTCACAGGAAGTCAGCAAAGATGACAGGTTGTGTTCGCTGTGATCCATTTGTTCTTGAATGTCTTCAAGCAGCATGCCAAGTCTAAATATTCCCCCTTCCACCCTTCTAAATGCGATTGTAAAACACAGTTAGTTCAACCTGTGTAAACTGGCCTTTTATTTCTTACTGTGGCATTGGACATTGCAGTATGCTTCCCATGGGGGGAAAAAAAATAAAAATCAGTGGAGTTCGTGGAGTCTCTTTTAAGTATTTGAATTAAGAGATATCCTAATTATAAGTAGGACATGTAAAGCCTAAGATGAATCTTGTTCAAATCACTTTTAGCTTACTATATATAATGTTTTTACTTCAGAAAAATACTAATGGATAAATGAAGTAAAAGTTATAGGACACTCAAAATATGGAAAATATACTGATGCTACTTAGCACTTATCTTCTAACCTCTCAGGATCAAACTCTCCAGTGTTGGTTGACTTGTCCTTGTGGTTCTGCAGCTGTAAGTTATGGTGCTCTTCTCTAGCTGTTAAGTAATTCCTTTCCAAGGCATGAAGATATCTTTTCAGTTGATTTAATGCCTTCATCAATAAGAAAGAATTCAATAGCAAATATCACTATGATTTAGCATAATTAGCTATCAGTATGGCTTGCTGTGGGGCAGTGCTGTTGGTAAGAATGTTGATAATTCTCTGAATTGGAACAGGACTGCATATTGTATGATCACCTGGTACTCTGTGCTGCTCTATTATGTACAAGTAAAATATGAAACCATGACTTCTGAACTGATGCCTTACATGTCAAAATTCCTAACTTATATGGCAATTTAAGGCCTTTCATTAATAGTTTTGAGTTGTAATTCTTAGGTTTAAGAATTCAACCACCTACTGAACACCTTTGTTTTTGCTTCTTAAATTTGTACGTTCAGTCTGAAGTGAGAAAAAGAGTAAACATCCATTTGAGGAAAATATGAAGCTACTTGCCAGAAAATTGTAAGTGTACAGCCATTCAAAGTACATTTCAGATAACTCAAAATATGTAAAATAATTTACCAGATATTTGTCTTGTAAAAAGAATGTTTCTTGGGTTATTTGCTTAGAGAAGTCTTCCACCTTCAAGACAAAATATTAGACTTTTATTTGGGATTTTGAAAACAGATATACTAAATGAATATGAAATTTGAGCATCAGGGAAAAGTATATATTGAAAGAGAGCTCTTACTTTCTTTGTCAGTTGATCTGTCTGATCCTTTAGTATTTGAGACATCTTTTCTCCTAGTGTTAGTTCTGGCAGTGAATTGGAAGAATTTGGACAGTGTGCTTCTACTGTACCAGCTGCTGGTAATGTTGATGGTGCTGTTCCAGACTGCAGCCCTATGTAATACAAGATAAGATTGACCAATTCAGGTGTCTGCCCAAAAGCATAATCAAGTTACATAAAATAGTAATTTGCATAGTTAATGTAATTTTATTTACTTGCTTTAAGCAAAGCATGTGTAGATTGTACAGGAATAGGAGCATGTAATGTGATGACGTCAGGTGCTGTCCCAGTGTCTCCTGAGGATTTGGCAATGCTGGCATTTGGAAAATCTGACTGAGGAAGTATCTGCTAAAGTGAGAACTTTGGTTATATTAATTTATGGAACAGTTATGGGCCTAAACAAAAAGCTTAGAAATAACTCAAACCACAAAATATTAATGAAATTTTTATTATAACAATACCATATATATTCCTGAGTTTTTAGTTAGATGCATATAGTTTCTCATAGTGTAAATACCTAAATACTTCAACTCTATGTTGTGAAAATATAAAGAGGATCTATATAAATGTGAAGTACAATATGAAGGTGACAATATTTTTAGAGGATAGTCATAGTCCTAGAGATGCAGAAAAAGTACTTAAAAATTGTATTTTGAGATACTTACCTTAGCATTAAATCTCAGCTGGTCAATATGATTCTGGGTGTCAGCATGCTGTGTCAGCATCTCATTTGCAGCCAGGAAATAACAGGGAAAATTACTGAAACTTGTTATATCTCGAGTGATTTACCAAGATCTAAACCTAGGAATGGACCTAAGAACTGGTATAGCTCTGTAAGTGAACTCCATGTCAGGGCATGAAATTGAGCAGTTATCTCATTACTAACAAACTTTAAAATAAGTTTACTATAACAAGATAAATATTGTTGTCAAACCAGTCTAAATAGTTGAAGAGCCATAAGATATGAAAAAGGCAAAGTTGTCTTAACACAGGCGTAGTATAAAGTTTTTCTTAAAAATATATTTGATGTATTTTTGGTGAATTTAAAGATTTACATGTAACACTAGAAATAAAAGTGTATAGTGAATTTCCTAATGATTTGACAGGATGCTTTCTCATCACAAAAAATATTCCATTGTTAAACACTGGAGTATTAAATAATACTCAGAGAAATTTCATTACCAATTATTTAATTACTAAAAAGTCAGTTCCCCCAAATTTTATTCGTGAAAGCAATTTTTGAGTCAAGTGGTGTACTGCCTGCATCAACTAGTCATATTAGATTTTATGGGACAGAGTATCTTCTTACAATAAACCACTCTTATCAAGTA
This sequence comes from Campylorhamphus procurvoides, assembly GCA_013396655.1. Taxonomy (NCBI): domain Eukaryota; kingdom Metazoa; phylum Chordata; class Aves; order Passeriformes; family Dendrocolaptidae; genus Campylorhamphus; species Campylorhamphus procurvoides. The sequence goes on along the minus strand of WBMV01006289.1, from coordinate 3,066,344 downwards.
TGAAGAATTTCTTCAAGCATCTTAATTACCTCTAGCTGTTGCAGCAGTTCTGAAATGCTCATTTCTTCTTGATTCTCTACTTCAGCAGAATTGAAGTGATTCTTATTTTCCCGAATGTTATTCACAGTTACTGATTTACTTAGCAAAATAGGGAAGGGTTTTGCTGTCCCAGTTGTAGGAACTGAGTTAATATTGTCAGCTCTTTCTGGAACTTTTACTTCTGAAGCAACTTCATGGCAGGCAGGATGGCAATAGTGAGCTTGACCTTGTCCATATTTGAGCGTGCAAGGTGAAACTGTTTTCTTAACCAGACCTCTCTCATCTTTCATGTTTTGAAAGGTGTGTGTACCTTCATTGTCATTAATCTGTTGCGAATATTCTTCTCTGCACCCACACTTACCAGTAAAAGAAAGAGGTTTCTTTGAAACAGGTCTATTTTCACTTAACGCGTTTTCATTTTTACCACTGGTGTTTACCTGCTTGTGCTTTTCTGAGTGATACCCTTCAAAGCTGGCTGCCCATTGTTCCTGCACTGAAGGGCCTCCGAGGTGCTCTGAAGGCTCAGGTTTGCTCACAGTGTCATCGATACTTTCAGTGAAGGACATCTCTGGTATCATCTCGTGTTCAATTAACTGGCATGTGCTTAGTAACTCTCCCTCGGAAAAGTGGCGCAGAAGGACACTGGACATCTTTGAGGTAGTTGGATGTTCTGTGCTATCTGGTTTACTGGAACTACCAACAGGTAATTCCTTCCTAAAGGAAGCTTCACTGCCAGGCATTTCAGTTGAAACTCCTGTTGTTCCTTTGGTGTCTCTGTAGGGACTGGAGAATTCTTCAGACTGTGAATGAGCTTCATAATTTGCTATTGCTTTTATGTTTTTGTTATCTTCAGAACAGGTTAAATTTAAAATACCAGAAATATCTTTTGTACACATACAATAATTCGAATTATCTGAATTATTACTGCATTTATGTGTTATTCCTACATCTTCATCATAAAATAAGTAATCTTGTTCCTCTTCAGTTGCATCTGTGCTGCAGCCTAATGCATCTGAAAATGAATTATTCATTTGTGTTTTCATCCAGTCTGATAGTTTGCACTTCTTTGTAGTCTCCATACCCAGTTTATGTAGAATAAGAATGCCACTGCTTTGCCAGTTTTGGACTTTTGTTATTGCATGGATCAAAATCTGGAATGGATGAGTAATAATTATTTTATACTGATATAGACACGAGAATAATATCTACTTTTTGTATACTTAATATCCATTTATCTACCTGCTGGAGCTTTTTTAGAACCATCCTCCGGACAGGGATGTTTCCATATTTGCACTAGTATATGTCTGGATTAAATGCTGGAGAAAACAGAAAGCCACAAATGACAAAAGCATGGGGGACAGGAAAACTGAGTTTAATGCCGGGTACCTGTCCTTGCTCGGTAATCCTGCTGTAGGGACAAAAACCTCGGTCACAGAGCCCCCACTGGTACTGGAGTTCAACTCGGCTTCAAAAAACCCAAACCCAAACCCCGCACCCTTCCCCGCCTTTACCTCACCGCTCCAAAGCCTTTCCTGAGACAGAAAGGACCAAACTTTTTTTTTTCCACCGCCCCGGTCCCCCAAATTCTCCCTCGCCCCCCTTCACCAGATAAAGTGGGCTTAGTTAACAGCCCCACTCCATCAAACGCGTTGTTTCACCTTTCCTGCGGGGGCTGCAGGCGGCAGAGGCGAACTGTCCTATGGGGCACGGCTGCGGCAGCGCGACCCTGCGCCTCCCTCCGAGCCCGCCTGCTGTCCCCTCCTGCCGCCCTATTGTCCCTCCCTCCTCCATCCCTCCCCTCCCCTCCCGCCTGCTGTCCCCTCCTGCCGCCCTATTGT
>WBMV01006289.1:3000098-3064419 GCA_013396655.1 Campylorhamphus procurvoides | reverse complement strand
CAGCACCCAGCGGCCCCGCCGCACCGCCGTCCCGGCACGCAGGTGAGCGCGGCGCCGGGGAGCGGTGGGAGCCGGGACGGGGCCCCGAGCCGAGCGCGGCCGGTCCCGGGGCTGTGGCGGCCCCTCCGCCCCCAGCACCGCCGAGCGGGCCGGTGTGCCCCCGGGGAAGAAAGGCGGGAGGAGCCGGTGGTTGGTGTGCCGGGGAGGGGGCGGCTCTGCTGGCCGGTGCCGGGCCGTGGGTGCAGGGGATGGACAGCAGCGTGAGGGGCGGGCTGCTCGCAGGAGCGGGGCCGCAGGGCGCAGCGGGGCTCACGGGAACCAGCGCCGAGCCCCTCAGGGATGGAGCTGGGCATTGTGTTGTGGCATACCTAAACTCAGGTTGTACCAGACCTAGTCTCGTTTATCCACCAGGCTGTAGCCTTTGTTAGCGGAGTTCCTCCCCTTCTGGTTTCGCTTCTTCACTTTTCAATGGAAAAGCGTAGTAAATGAGAAATTGTCCCCTTATTGACCTGATTGCCAAGACGTAAATTTTACCCCACCTTGGGATTGTGGTTCTTCTGCTTTAGGAGCTTTCTCTAATGTGCTATTCTGTTAGACCCTTGCCAGAGGCTGCAGGGCTCCTGTGTCCTGGGTTGCCATGGAGAGCTGTGCAGGCATCTCAGAATTGGGAAGAACGTGCTGAGTCTTGCATCTCAAAAAGATCAGTGAAGAAATTCCAGGCCTTCCTTAGATTTGCCCTGGAAACTTTGTGCCTCTTGTTGAAGTGATAATTTTATTAGAACTGTAAATGCTAGCAAAAAAAGTTTTCCTGATAATGCAGTCCTCCTAAATTAATTTCTTATATATTTTTATAGGATGTTTAAATTAATTTGTAGGCCTGTGCCACTGTTCCTTTTTACTGGTTTAATTAATGGTTACCGTGCCTTCTGAACTGTGCTTATGCATCCCTCTGGCGGGAAGGACTTTGTACTTTTAGTTACTTCCGTGTAAAGCTGGGACAAAACTTGCCTAAGATGGCTTAATTGAACTAGAAGAAACCTATGTGAGTTTTGTCTGTTGCTTTATTTAACATGCTGTTGTTTAAATGTTCTTGTGAGTCTTCCAAGCATCCTAGAACTGCTTAGGATTGTACATTTGTGCTACTCTTACTCTAGAGAATTACTTCACAGCTTAATGGTTAGAGGGTTGAAGTTTTGAAAAGATTTCATTGATACCTTGCCATTTTGTTCTTGTGTGCTCATTGTCACTTGGCTTTAAATTGGTAATGCATTTCTTTTTCTTTTTTTTCCTGAGGTATTTAGAGACAACAATTCTTTCTTCGCAGAGATTTTTTTTTGGCAGTCAGCAAACCAATCTCCTACTATGAATATTGTGCAAAAGCATTGCAAAAACATAGGAAACCTGTTTCTAGTAGCATGCTGCAGGGAACAATGCAGTTTTGAACCTGAGTCTTACTTCATTACAGTTTATCAGGGTGGGAATATATTCTTATTTTGCTAGAATGGTTTCTAATGACAATTCTCAGCCTTTTTTTTTTTTTTTTGTGAACAAATGACAGCACAGTATGATTCAGAGAGGAGCTTGGCCTGTCACTAGTTAGGAAGAAGTTTTGGTAAGAAAGGGGTGTTCCTTTCTGAAAAAGAAATGCTGGTTGTCCATAGTTTTAACTATTGAATATGTGTGGAGTTTTAATTTTTTTTTATAGCTTAACTAGATTTTTCTGTTTTGCTTAAAACTGTGCCAGTTTTTAGCTTCTCCTAATCGTCCACTTTTTTTATTTTAATAGCCAACATATTTGTACTTTTTGTCATTCAGGATTTTTGTAACCCTTGTATGGTCACTTTCACTTTCCACAACTTAGTCAGTCCTGCCCAGATCTGGTAACTGTGTTCTTGGTTCCAGTAGCTTTTAAGCTTAAAATCATAATGAAGTTGGTTTTGTTTGTGGCCTAAGTGTTGATCTTGAGGCTTTCTAAGAGATGAACCTGTTACTGCTGTAACTGTTCCTCTGAATGAAAGAAAAGAGAGATACCAGGTGCCAGAAAAAACCCTGAGCTTTTCTTTAGCCATTTAATAGCAAGTCTGCTCTACAAATCATAGTACCCAAAAACTAAAAAAGGATGGTATTTTGTGGAAGGCCACAATATTAGGAATGTCAAATACAGGAAACACAGAAGTGGAAAGACTGGTAAGAGATGGTCTGAAACATATGTAGTGTTGAACAGATGATTAATGTCAAGCTGCGTCTTGGGACTCAAATCTGGCAGTGTTTGGGGAACGTGGTTCTTGTTCACATAATAAAACTTTTGTGTATTATAAACTTGCCAATAGGAAGGAAAGCCTTCATGCAGCTGAGTTACAGGGAATAAAACCGTATGTGATTTATGAGGAAAGGTCTCTATTTTATTTCTTTACTATTTGTTTGCTACATTTTTTTTCCTACTGTTACCCTGCTAGTATAATGTTAGGGATTTTGTTCCTTGCGTGCAGCACTTTGGATCCTGTACCTTACCCAGTGGTTTGTTGGAGGACAGGATGCACTATTGTGACCCATTACATCAGTGTAATAGTACATGTACCTAGTGGATAAATCTGTGGGCAACGGGAGCAGAATAGACTCCAGTCCAACAGCCATCATGCTTAGGGAAGAAAATGCAGTGAGGACATTCTGAATAGATTTGCAGCTGCATCCCAAGTGTTAGAATGAATATGCAAAGCAATTTACAACTTGGCACCTCAACAAATGCTGTTTTCCTTAAATCTACATAGTTGATGAGCTATAAATGCACTGTACCTGTGTCTGTAAGAAGCAAACAATATGAAAAACCAACATGTGGTCTTCTCACTGTAGTATGTGTTCATAGGTATTCATCCTGCACTTTAGCAGTTTTTACAGGTTGCAGCTGTCCTTTGTTCAGCTGAGGACTCAGTAGGGAGTATGGTTAATGGTTACTGTCAGTACTTGGCAGCTGAGGGGCACAAGTGATGCACCAAGAAATGCTGCTGGCATTAAACTATCATGGGTCACTTCAGTTGTGTCATACAGGTTCAATGAGACCTACATCTGCTCTGTGAAGGATAAAACTTTGCTGGAGTGGTAGTGAGTTCTTTATGCTGAGCATCACAATATGAAGAAGAAAACTTGAAATAGCAGCTATATTGCTTCACTTAAATTGCTATTGTGTCTTGCTGCCAGCAATTCTAAGGATTATTATTATTTTTTAAAATCTATGCAATCTGAAGGTAGCTTTTCTCATTTCTCTTTAAGGTGCCTGTACAATCTGTTTGTCTTCTTTCTTTTAAGTATCAGGATCTCTTTTTAAGAGATGTTATAGGCCAAGAAGGAGCTGAGGTATCTGGAACATTTTATTGGAGAGATTTGTGATCAACTTGCTCTATCAGCTTAAGTGCAAATAGCCAACCTTTTGTGCTGAACTCTTCCCATGTGGTGTTCTTTCACATCGTGTAACATGCTCCGTTTCCCAAACTGACGGTAGTCGAGTAAGTGTCTTGTTGCCTGGGAGAGGCCTTGTATGTGTTAATTTGCATGATGAGATATTCCTGAAGGAGCAGTGTTCAAATTTGCTTTCAGAACTTGGTAACAAAACTCTTACTGATTTTGTGGGAATATGATTTCAACTTCTTTTATGAATAAAAGGATCAGGTGTTACTTTGTTGTGAATTGTCATTGCAGTCTATTTTGGTATTTGAGCAGTTTATTTTAAAGTGCTGAAATGCAAATCTCATTTCCAGTTGTGGGATGCTTGGAAAGAAGGCAGCACAGTATTTGTTTTCAGTCTGTGAATGCGAATTCGTAAAAAAACTTGGAACTTGTTCTGATTTAAAAAAAAAAGAAAAAAGAGTAAGGAATCCTACTACCTTGACATATCAAATATGTGAGAAATTTTCAGCTTTTCAGAGTTTGCTCTTTTTTTAAAGTAATGAGAAGATATTTTTCTGCCATCCTCTGGTGTCTTAATCTTGCTGCATATAGAATGAGTTTTCAGTTGCCTGATTAGTTAGTGTTATGATGGAGATATTAGTTATATTTTTCTGGCACTTCATGTTCTCTTACTTTCTTATTTTATCGTAGTGTGGGATTGCCTTAGTTCAGGATTTAAATAGAAGGCTTACATTAACTATCTGCAGGAATATCTGTATTATAAACATGCTTATTATGATAAACTTGTGTCAGCTACTCCGAGTTCTTTAATCTGCACACTGGACACTAATAATGTACATTAAGTAGCAAGCTATTTTCCAGCTAATTACTGATTCTCTTAGAAAAATGATGTATTCTGGAAAGATACCCTGTAATGGAGACACTGAGAGGGCCATCTCTGTATCACTGAACACTGATGCCAGTCTCATATGTGCATTTGTTGCCTCTCTGTCTTGCTGTTCTTAGAGGAATTATGTGTGCTAGCTGTTTGTTTGCTTTTGTCTACAGTACCTCCTAAAACTGTAAGTCACTAGATGTTCTGCATCACTGCCACATGCCTTAAATATCTCTGTTTACAAACCTATACCATGCCTTTACTGTGTCTAATAGGTCACCTCTGCATTTACTGAAGTTAATAGTTGGTCTGGAACTATGACAGTATTCTGAATATACTAACAATGAGGATGTGTATTTTCTGTTGCTCATGTATCCATCACTCTCCTAAGTTCCTGGCATCTCTTTCTGCACTCAATTATTCCATTTTAAAGAATGTATTTACATTTCAATCTGGTTGATGGGTGAAAATAGGTTGTTTAGTGTGAGTGAAAATACCAGATTCTGGCCAGAGATTTGAATAAACCTTAGATGAAAATTTTAAATTTTTCTTTAGTTTTTGGTATGTTTGATGTTTCTGTTGTTGCATAGTATATATGCATTTTTTATTTATTGCTTGGGTGTTTCTTATAAAGGAAAAGAAAATAACCCATAAAAATGTGGGCAAGGTTTTTTGTGAGACAGAGAAGGATGCTGGATCCATTTCTCATAGTTGGTTGGAATGATTTTTTTATGATATGGCAGAAATAACTTGTGTCATTAGAATTGCTTTTCTTTAAGTATTGGTAATTGTGGATAATATTGAAAATAATGCAAGGCAATGTGTACTTGTTAGAGGAGCTGTTTGCACAACTCTTTAACAACTGAAGGGAAAAATGAATGTGCAGGATATACAGAATTTTAAAGACTTGGCATGTTGCAGACTTTTAGCATTATTTAAAGCCTCAAATGCTCTATTTAACTGGGTACTCCATAAACAGAGGAAAAACGTCCTCATAATCTACCGAATAAGTGGAAAGTATATGTAGGTAATGCCAGAGGACATGTAGAAATGTTCCTGGACTTGTGTTTGCCTTGAACAGAATGATGTAAAAGCCAGAGCATCTAGTCAGCTATGCCAGACAGATGTGAGTGGAGTGGGAACCAAGAGGCATTAACCTCTGTGAAAGGGCAGAGAGGAAATGAACCTACTCTTACCTGTATTTAGAACCTACCAGGAGCAGGGTCCATTGATTTTAGTTAACCCATCTCAAGATTTACAGTGATCTCATTGCTAGGAAGTTTTTAAAGCTTTCTAAAAAAATGCAAATATAGTTTTCTAAACTAGTAGGATTTATAATTATGTAGGTAATCTTGTGAAGTAGTTTTGGGTTTTATGCAATATTGTCATTGTTTCATATAGTTACTAGTATTTATAATAAAATTTTTTGCAATCCTACTTTGGACTGCTTGGAGCTGTTCTGGGCATACTTGTCGTATGCACCTTTGTCACTAGGAGGTTTCTCCTGCTGCAGTCATATTGATTCACAAAGGGTATTAGCTCTGTGTCCATCAGTTCTGGTAATAAAATGCCTGTGTAGCCTTATGCTGCCACTACTTACTGTTTTGTGATTCTCTTTCTAGCAAGGAGCTGATGGTTTCTGATATAAGAGATAGCTCTGTCTACGTGGTTTGGGTAAAGGAGAAGAAATCTCATATTCCTTCTGCTGTTAGTATGTTAAAAGTGAAATTCCAGACTTGTGGTGCAGTGGGTTGGTAGGATTGCGAGTTTGTTGAAAGACCCTGTGGGCCAAAGCCGGCACAATATCCACCCCTTCCAGCAATTTCAGGACTGTTTGCAACGTTCAGTAAGGTGTCTTGGATTCATATGGGCCCATATTTTTCAAGTCACCATGATAAATATAGTTGGGTTGGAGGAGGAAGCATCTGAACCAAGAACATTAGATTAGTGTTAGATTTGCAGCTTGTTTGATGAGCCTGATAGCATAAGATGTTTAGGCTGGGTCTTTCCTATGCTCGTAGTGATACAGGCTCTGCAGCATGTGCTTTATCAGACTCGCACCTGGGAGGAGCAGCTGAGATAGTTGTTTATGAACATCAGCTTTCCTGTGCTGTCCTTCAGATGCAACCCATTAATGTGTGATGGGAGCTGCACTTGGATTGTGTGTGGGAAAGTGGCTGCTATGCTGCTAAATCAGTCCTTTAAAAGAAGCTCCATGGTTTATTCTAGAGTTTTCTGCTCCATGTATATGTCTCTCCGTGGGGAGACAAAGGCAGTATTTCAGAGCGGGTATTGCTCCACGTCATTATGACCCTGAATAAAACCTCTAACTCACCCCATCAGGAAAGGTGGTTTCTGTGTGCTGTCAGCTTGCCAGCTGTTGAACGGCTGTCCAAGTGATGGAGACAGGAGTTTCAGATTAAGCTTCCTAGAACAACCATGCTGGTCTTACTACAGTGTTTCTTGTATCTGCATGGTCCACTTGCATGACTTATCACTGGTACTGTGTTCAAGCTTTGGAAAGAATATTTTTTCTCCCAGCGTGGCACACATTTACTTTAAAGGTCATTCACAGGGGAATATGTATTTCTGCAGAAATGCTAATGATGATGCTGTTTGCTATGTAAATACAGTATTAAACCTGATGTGGAATTTTAAGGGGGTTCTGGGTGGCTTATTTTAGGCTTATTTATTAATTCAGGTAAATTACAAAAATATCCTTGAACAGCATCAAAGACTAAAACAGAGAACACTCTATTTCTGAGTATTCCTTGTTTTATTTGTATTTATATCCTGTTTTATATTTTGAAGGTCTGGAGACAAGCTAATCTCTATTTCAGTAATGGAACTGTTGGGGTTTTTTTGTTGTGTAGTCTGTGTCTTCCTCCACAGGGTATGCAAAGCTCTGGTTTTTTTTCAGATAATCCAGTTCAAGCTTCTTTTCCCTCTTTCTTTTCTTTCTTTTCCCCCTCACCCATGCTATAACATCTTCCCAAAAGGAAGTCCAAACTTAGTTCACCCATGGGACATTTGCCTTAATCATGAAACAAGAAATCTCTGTTGCAAGTTTTTCGAAGGAAATACAATTTGTGCAATTGATCAGCCTCTGTCTGTACTTTTCTCTAGTAGCTTTTGAGTCTCTTCAGTGATGACTTCATATGGCAGATGCTTCTCTCCCATAGCTTTGTGAGAAGCAGCAGATGGGTAGAGAAGGCATGACTTGATCGTCTCCTTTAGGGAAAGGCAGAAAGAACGGAACTGTTCAGCCCCCAAGTGACCAGTCAGGATCTGTCAGCCTGCCAGCCATATGACTGTGGATAAGTAGAGGAATACTTTTAATCATCTGAAAAACTCCAAAAAGGAACGTGTGGGTTGAGGGAAGGAGCAAATCAGGGTGTGAAAATGTACTGTTTTAAGTCAATGCAGGTGGTAAAAATCATCTTCCTCTTCCACTGTATTGTGATTATTTGTTTGGTACACTGCTAATAAATAGCAGTAGTGCCTTTCTGTTGCTTGCTGATGAAGTTGCACCTGTGTGGAAATAACAGTTTTCTGTTAAAATGAAGAGATCTGTCATATACATTCTGTGTAACTAAGAATTGCCAACTGATTAAAGTGATTGTCTACCATAGTGAGAAAATTCATATATGTAATCAATTGTTGCTGAAATGGAAAATGCCTTAAAATGTAAAATGCTTGTCCAGAGGTTGCAGGAACTAGGACTAACTTTAGTTTTCTATTTATGCTTTCCTGGAGGGCACCTCTTTGACATGGACATGGATTTTGCATTGTCTAGAGGTGTGGAGAGAATAAATTTAAAGCAGCTGCACTGCATTAATACAGATTTTTTTCCTATTAAGCCCTGAGTGTTTTTTCAATCTACGTGAAATTTTAATTAAAAATGCAACTTTAGGAGAAAACTAACAGTGAAACAAGTTATGCTGACAGCATAGAACTTCTGATGTCTGTTAATTCATCTGGCTTTTCTGCTGAAGCCCTGTGTCTCCTGCATCAATCCAATGTTGATCACCAACTCAGGCAAGGCTGGTTATGCAGAGATACTCTCAGTAGTTAAAGTGCATCAGTTGAAAGAGCAAGGCCTAGTTTGCTGTAGTACAGTCCTCCCAAGGCCAGTTGACACCTGAGAGATGCCTTCTATGGAGGTGTTCAACTTCCACCTCCGGAATTTTGAATTCATCACTCTAATTAATATGCTTTTAAGTTTGCTTACTGATTACATGCTGGCATGGCTGAAGGAGTAATTGACATCCTAATGAGTTATGGGTGAAGAAGTGAGGTATGAAGACCAGACCCAGTAATTTTTGTTGCACATGTGATAGGGACCTATTGGCCAATGTGGGTGTGGCCATATCACCCTCCCAAGACTAGGAATGTGCTGTATGGCCAGTAAGAAGGGAAGAAAGCAGGAGTAGTGCTTCCAGCTGGTGAGAGATGGTGGCATCACTTGGAGGCTGAGGTTAAGTATGAGGACAGAAATGTAGCTCAGATACAGTGAAGCTATAAACAGCTGATGTGAAATGTACTACTGCAAGTAACTGATATTTAAATAAATGCAGGTGTTCTGATATACTTCTGAGTATCACTCTATTTTTTTAATTGAAGTTGGCAGCAGGAATGCTCATGGATGGTTGCTGTAGATGGGGTGGCTTACAGCCATGTGCCTGTATGAATTATCTGATGTGAGGTTTGGACAAACTTCCGGAGAGTAAATACCTGTAATACAGTCTGCCCGGTATGTGGGTTGCAGAGGGATTGTAAACTGGAGGCGTCACGCTTCCTAATTGCAAAAATACACCCACACCCACTTGTTGATGCCAAATAATTCTAGTGATGAGCATGGAAGGGCAAAATAGTTGTTTAACTGGAAGAATGTGGATAGTCTGTTTTTGAGGGCTGCTATGAAGGTAGAGTATGATGGGAAGCATGAGTCTTGACAGCTGGTACTTGATAGAACTAATGAGAGAAAAAATCATGGCCTACATTGACAATTAAATATAGAGGGTTGCATTTTCTTCTGGTGACAGCTCTGAATCTGAGCTCTGTTCTCTGCAGTCTCCTGATGAAATATGCATTTGTGAATTACACAACTATATGTTTACCTGCAAAGAAAAGTAATATTAGTCCTGAGCAATAAATACGTCACAGTCCCTACTAAAATTATGTTTAAAAGTGGGTAGATTTTTGAATACAGGTTTTCTTTTCTGTTGATCTTTTCCCAACCAGCCTAAACATGTCTAATGTCTATGCGTTGGCTGCTGCAGTCCCTTTGAAGCAGAGCTTGGAGCTCATATCATGAAGCTGCAGCATTTTGGAATGGGAAGACAGCGTAAACACAACACCCCTCACCTCCCAAGGCCCCATACCTCTCCTCTTTACTTTTGGGAGCAGGGAGAGGAAAAGGGAAGAGCTTAAACCTTTACTGGCTGCTGTGCTCATAGTATTCCAGGTGGGACAGTCTCCAGAGTGAATGACTGCCAGATGGGATTCTGCCTTTGTACTTCTCACCGTGGTGGGCCCTCAGCTGATTAGCAGGGTTTCAGCAGCACTGTTTATATGTAAAGCAGTTTGTGATCTGTTCTATATTATGCTTTTCATTCTGTTGCTTTCATCCTTAAGCTTTTTGCTTGGAACTTCATGAGGCCAAAGAATACTAACAAGGGTAAATTATTCAAAATTTCCAAGAGAAGAGAGAGTGTTGGTTTTTGTTAAACCTCCTTTGCTTTCTCACTTGCCTACAGGAATTGCCATATGTCTGCAGAAGGCTTTGGCTCTGCCTTTCAGTTCTTGATTGACGTTTCCTGCTTGGTAGGAGCAGTGTTATGCTTTTACATCAGCTGCAAATGGTTATGAGTTATTAACTGACTGAGACTTCAAGCTAAGCATCTTGTGTTCCCTTTGCAGAAACGCAGTTGAATGGAGCTTAAAGGGCCACAGGTGAAAGAATGTGAACATTTCTGAAGATGTGAGGTGTGTCTGAGAGGAACCTCCTTAACTTGGTAATAAAGAAGAGTTTTTCTACAGGAGCTTAGGATATCTTTACTCCCACTTCTTGATACACTACCTGGAATGGTGTTCTGACAATAGTTTTCCATAGTAAAGTACTTACCCTACTAGAGGACCGTATTACTTTCTCCACTGATAATGCAGCTCCATGGAGGACAGTAATGCTTGGATAAGCATGCGTGAGGATCATTCCTTCCACGTGCGATACAGGTAAGACTGTGTTCGTTTTACTATAGATGAATAAGTGCTCTTAATAATACAAAACTAAACAAGTTGCAACAAATAGTTCGGTATCTCTGGTAGTTATTGAAATTGAACCACTTTTTTCTTTTATTGATTTTCGAGCAATGAAAATTTGCTATATAGCAGACTATATTAATGTAATTGCATGATTGTAAGTATTGGAACTGTGCATGGTAGCAGAATAGTACATAATTGTAAGTGTTGCTTTGTTTTTCAAGGAGAATGATATGAAGTATGATCCCTGCAGGGTTATACCTGCTCCCTCTTCCATCTGTTGGACTGCCTGTGCAAATTATTAAGTTTTGTCTTCTAAAGTTCTCTGTACTTATCCCATTATTGCTTATTTAAATGGCAAATTTTTAGGCATGCTGTCACCAAGAGCAGTGCTTTCCTTGCTTAAAATGAAGAGACTTGATTGATAGATGGAAACTGCTTTGAAACCTTGGACTCAAAAGTATTGTTATTGTAAGTGAAAAGGATATGTGATTTCCCTTCTGAGAGCTTTTATCATTTTTCTTCTGAACCCCCTTTACAAACGTGCCACAATGTGTTAGCATTGCAGCCTCACTCTAATGAGGCTCAACAACAGGAGCATTGTGTAGTGTACGGGGTTTGAAAGGGTAAAGCTTACAGCTCATTGAGTAGGAAGGGACACTGGAACACGGGAATGATTGTTTTAAAAAGAAATAAAAAGTGTGATTCAACCTCCACCTGGTCATCCTTGCTTTGGAGGCCTTTTTCTAGCTAGATAACATCAATAACACACTACCCATATTTGTAAGACAGCACATGTTTAAAGTTACTTCTGAAAGCATTCTGACAATGTTACATTGCTGTTAGATTGGCCTTCTCTTCCATTTCTTAGAAGTGCAGCATTCTGGTTAGCAGTTCAGTCGGCAGGAGGAGCTTTTTCACAGGCAGTAAGTAGAAAAATTAGCAAATATACTGTAATTTACTGTCTGCTCTCTTTATTTTGCTAAAATTCTTATACTGTATCTTAGGCAGCAGGAATCCCTACGTGTGTGAGCATGATATGCTGTGTGTCTTCTGTGCTATGTGTCTCTTTAATGTACCTACTCCCAGCATTCCTCTGTGTTCACCCACACTGTTGCTGGTGGAAGATATCCTCCCCAGACAAGTCCAGAAGATCCTTCCTCACCTTTCAATAAAAGTAGGAGCTGTTCAGGGTACAATTATAGGAGTAAATGGATGAAAAAAGTGTCATGGCCAATTGTCTGGTTTAAATTGACAAGCCAAAAATAACTTCCAAAAAATCAGCAAGCACACACAGGGCAAAAATCTTACTGCTTTATGCTGTGTTTCAGTACAGGCTTGAATGATGCCAATTAAAAATATTAACAGTGAAATATTAATGGTCCTACTAAGCCTTTCTATAAGAACTGTAATCTGATTGACATTTAAGAAAACATCATGCCATAATACTTTTAATTTTTAAAAATATTAAACTTTTCTAAAATTTAGAGAAACTGCAAATTAATTCAGTATGTTAAGATGGAACTTGATTTAATTTAATCATCATAATTTTTATTTTTTTTAAATTAAAATTTAATTTGGAAAGATTTATTTGGTTGTAGTTTAAAACTTAATGCAGGAAGTAGTAGGTCATAAATTACTGGGGGGAGGGAGTGTTACCAGTTTTAAAAACTTTGTAGTTACAGGTATTGTCCCAGGCTTGTTTGACTGACTTGACCCTTTCCTTCTTTTTGGCAATCTGTTAGAACTGATTTTAGAAGAAACTGGTGGCCCACTCCGAAGGAAAGACTTTACTATGGGTCTGTTTCTGACTGTGCAAGCTGATTCTTTCTCGTCACAATACTTGACCAGTATTGCTTTAGCAGCTCTAAAAATGCTTATGCTGGTGGAAGAACACTATTTTTTTATTCTTTTGTTGTTCAGTGACTGAAAATAAAACGCGGATGTTACTAAATGGGACGAATAAATGATCTGTAAAGTGAGTATTTATAGAACTTGTTTGTTTTGGCCTATTAAATTTATACACCAAAAACTTGTAAATGCTTTTATCTTGATTGGAGCAAAAGAACCTGAAATTCAGGTGTGTGTTACTTGGTGAGTATTGTTTTGTTTCTGACTTTGCCATTAAGCATAGTTTGAGGGAACCAGTGTTGCAGTGGAGGTGAAGCTCTTTAGACAGGTCAGCAAGGAGGCTTCTGCATTCCATGTGGGAGCCAAGAGTGAGGGCAGGAGTCAGGAATGGCATGTGAGCTTTATTACAGGATGCTGTGGGATTAGGAATGCTGTGCACCTGAACTAAAGAGAGAACATAGGGAAGGTTGTTTTGTGTCTATGTATGTTATGTGTTTCTTGGCAAATTGATGGTAACCTTGCTCCCCCTCAACAGCCAAAAATCCTCTTACTGGGAATTGAACAAACTAAACCTAAATTGTATTTAGAGATTGTAGCAATCAGTGAGTCTTAGTGCCTTCTTCTGTTGCCTTCTTTCTTACCAGTTTTCTGGTTTTATTCTAAGATGGGAACAGCTGAAGGGAGGGAGACTCCAAAATGGGAGAAAACCAGGGAGGTCAGGGTGGAGGCAGTATGTTTTGGGTTTATATTCTTATAAGTGTAAAGGTTTAAACGAGAATGTGAAGGAGGCCAGAGAAGAACAAGGGGGGGGGGGAAAGGAAAGGGGAGCCAGGCAAGATGAAAAGCTTAAAGGGACAGATAAGGATGAGGTAGTTTTACAAATGAGAAATTATTCAGAAGATGCCAGCCCTTCGGAGAACAGGTCCAGGCAGCTATAAACAGAATAGCAAAATGAAGCCCTGTGTGAGCAGTTCGCAGTAATATCTGGGGGAAGGTTATCCTGTTCAGCAGGAACAGAAGTTCATTAGAAGTACCTAGATGAATGGGCCCTGTTCTCTTCTCCTCTCTGCGGATTCAATGTATCTTTTGTTTGGCCACCGCCTGTAGAATAAATAATTCATTTCAGGCCTGGGAACAGAAAGTAATGTCATATTCTCCTTGTTACTATTTAATGACTTTCTAAAACATTGATAACCTAGCTCTGTCTTGTCTGCCAACATGCTATTTAACTATTATATTGACAGATGGAGCACATCTATGTAAATCTTAAAAAAAAAAACCCAAAACAAAAAGTGTTAATTTACATGACTCCTTTACACAGCAGAGAGGAAGGAAAAAACAAATCCAAACCAAAACCAAACCACTTCTAAGCCCAGTTTTGGTACTTGATGGGTAAGCCTAGCAAACTTTTAAAATAACTGAATGATTTCATAGCTCTTATATAACATGAATAAAATATTAATATTGAATGCAGGTGACTGAGGAAATAAATATTTAATTTTTGCTATTTTTTTTAGCTTATTTAGATCTTGAAATGATATGTCAGTAAGAATGGATCTAAATGGAATTAAAGTTTAATTTGCTGTACAGATTCTGGCAACCTGTTAACCTTTCTAGAGTTGGGCTCAAGAGTAATGTTAAATTTTGAGTTCTTTTTTTACTCACACAATTACTGATTCCCATTTTCATTTACTTCCTGTTATTCTGGTTGAATTGAAACCCTGTAATAACAGCTGATTTTCATCAGTCTGGGTATAAGCCTTTTGCTTCGTAATTATTTGTGTTCTCTACGAAAAGATGTAGATCTTCCATTTTCATAAGCTACATTGAGTCTAGGGTTGCCAAGTCAAATGATTGTTTCTGGCTCCCTGAGGAAATGGTAATGCTGCCTTGGCATTTGGAGTGTCTGGGGTAGTGTGAAATGAGATGGATGCAGCCTGTCAGGGGAGTTCCTGGAGCACAGCACTCTGTGACATCGTCCTGGTACCTTTTGTAACTTTGCCTTTTCTTCACTGATCACATGGTTGATGCATGACAGTTGCAAGTCAAAACATGATTTATTTTTTTAATGGAATAAATAAATGTTTATAAGTGCAGTCCAGTGTAGCATTTTCACTATTACGTCACACACACATTTTGCTGAAAGTTCTGCCCTTTTTAGCTATTCAAGCCAAAAATCTAAAGAACTTAAGAGTGTGGCTGTGTAGTGATCTAAATCTTTGCACTAAGAAGCACCATATTTTCTAGCTGTCACTCTAATTGGAAGTGTCACTTAACATGAGGTGTCCGGAGAGAACCTCTTTGGATAGGATTAAGATTACCCAGTGAAGTGTTTTAAGTCCTAAACCTTCAGTTGCTGATGGTGTAATCATTCCTGCCTTGTACTTAACTGTACTTAATCATTTCTGCCTTTTTCTGTCTTACCTTCAACACATGCACAGTGTAATGAAAACTAGGTGGTGTGTTTTAGAAATGTTTTGACTTCTCTGAGAAGAGTTTCCAAACCTAAAAATACTGCATGTGTTATGGATATCCAAACTGAGAAGTTGGGCCTGGGAAAAACTTCATGCCCAAGTTCCAACTACCAGGCACACAGTGTTTTTCACTGCAGGAGTTAAATATGTCTGTCATCTCGTTGTGCTTAAGTTGTGGAATGTCGAAGACCAGCAGGTATGGTGTTATTTCTGTTGGTAGCTTATTGTACTTATGATCTGAATTCTTCTAGTTCTCTTGGAAGTAATTGGATTTTTCAAAAATATATTCTTCCTGCTCAGGTTTAGTAGAATTTTTTATGATGTTTTCTTCCAGTTTAGGAAAACAAAGAAATGTAAGAATTTCAGATATCTTAAATAGTTCATCACTATGTCTTGTCAAAAGAGCTGTTATCTGCTATTACCATTAAAACAGGAAAAGCCAGCATTTGGTTGTCCACTTTTTGGCAATATTAGCACACAGTTTTTAGACAATTACAGAATGTCTCTTACTGAGTTTTCTTTTTGAAAAAAATATTTTAAAAAATAGAATGATGATGTTTTTGCAAGCTTTTAAAGATACTTGTATCTCGAAAAAGCTAGAGAACCATATTGGTTCAAGACTGAGACCTGAAATTGTCATCTTCCTCCCCCTTCTCCCCTCTACCTCCCTCGCATCCCAGAATTGGAAGGTAGGAAACCTTTGTATATAATAGTTAACATTTAGGAAATGTTACATTTTGTACACCTGAATTCACAGTGGCAAAAGTGCAGGTGTTGTATGGTTTCTGTCACTGTAGTCTCTATCAGCTTCTTTATTCATTGCTTAAAAGGTAATCTGCAAATTCATCCATGACTGCACTATTTTGTACCTGTATAATTACACCATTATTTATTCATAATAATAAACAATATTCCAGTGGGTTCTGGAATGATGGTGCATCAGTGAAGTAACTTGAATTGACATACATTTTGTTATTAATTGAAGCTAGATATTTTTTCTTACACTGAGAATTTTCTTAGCAGTGCCAGTGTCAGAAATGAAGTGCCAAGTAGTATTGAATTACATAGGAAACTGGGAAAAATTTGTCATGGTCTTTGATACACAGAATAGTCTCATTTTTTTTCCTGTAAAACATTTTGCAGGTAACAATGATATCAGCCTAAAAATTAAAGTGCTTACATTTGTCAAAATCAGTATTTGTCAGTAATAGCCTGATTTCTAGATCACGTTTCTGAAACTGTGTAGATGGTGAAAAATGCATTTTTGAATCCTATGGGTGCTATATATGGACAAAGCACTGTTTGAATTTCCTCCCTGAGATTGAAAAAGAAAGAAAACAAGAAGTCGAAGCAGTTTGTTTTAATGTTACATTTGCTCATCGTCACTGAAATTGCAATTTCCATTTCAGCCCAAGTTTCTGTAACCTAATGCAAAGCTCATTGGTTGTAATGGGGTGCTGACTCTCTTTCCTAAACTAATAGAAGTCCTCTGAGTGAAAGACCCTCTTCAGAACTCCGGTGATGGGCAAAGGACTGCATTTGGAGTGACTGTTTCCTTGTTCCTTCCATTGTGCAGGATGGAGGCTTCCTGCCTGGAGCTGGCTCTGGAAGGGGAGCGCCTGTGCAAGGCAGGAGATTGCCGAGCTGGAGTGTCTTTCTTTGAAGCCGCTGTCCAGGTTGGAACTGAAGATTTACGCACCCTGAGTGCTATTTACAGCCAGTTGGGCAATGCCTATTTCTACCTGCATGAATATGCAAAAGCCTTGGAATACCACCACCACGATTTAACCCTTGCAAGGTAACCTTGTGTCTTTAACCATGTTCTTTATGTCATCCCATTACTGTAGAGATGAGCAGTTGACTGTTCATTTTCCTGCCAAACCCTGCTATTAATACTGACTAATGAGTGAACATGGTGGTGGCAGAGGGCTGGGGGGTCTGGCAGGTCAGCTTGTTGCCCTCTAACCTGGCAGCTAATACTTGGTCTAGCACCATAATCCTAGGACTGACTGAGGCCTCACCAGGTTTATGGCTAATTAAGTGGCTTTCTTTAAATCCACCCCTTCTTTACCCTTTCCTCTTTCTCAAACTCAGTCTTTCTAGTTCTGCAGAATGTTCAGCTGCTCTCTTGTTTACTAGACAGAACTCATTCATGTTTATCTGTGTAAAACTCTGTTTTACACATATTGTGAAATCTAAAACCCTGTGTCTTTCATATCCTATTTATGCCTCTGACTTTTACTGATTTGGTATAAATCCAATAAAAGACACAGGCACCTAATGTACTTAACCTCAATTTAGGCATAAATCTATTCTCCCCCCTGCCTTAGCCTGCTCAAGCGCTATGACTTTGTGGGAATTTGTTTTGTTGTGTTAACCCCCAGGTACAAGTCAGAGTGGTTCAGTGGCAGTCTCTTGCCTTAGTCTCACTAAGCATCTAGGAATGTACTCGTGCCTCCAAGCTTTCTGGGACACTGGTGTGTCTTGTAATAGGAGACTGTGATAGTCAAGTAAAACGCAGGCACAGCTAAATCTATTCCTAATGCTGGGACTGTCTTTCTACATCATCATTCAGAATTTTCTCTCTATTCTCTTCATAAAAGACGTGAACTTTAAAAAAAAATAAATACGTTCATGTAATTGTCTACCACACATTGATCACCTGCTTGGTTTTAAATTGTACACTATTTTCTGGATACTTCATTTCTGCAATTTTAGGACAATTGGAGATCTACTGGGAGAAGCTAAAGCTAGTGGGAATCTGGGCAACACCTTAAAGGTACTTGGGAATTTTGAAGAAGCTATTGTTTGCTGTCAAAGACATCTGGATATTTCCAGAGAGCTTAATGATAAGGTAAGAATTGTGTGGGAATCTGGAAGTAAACTGTTAACACACATTCCTGAACCCTGTTGTACTTGTAAGGAGTGTGCCACCTTTCAGAGGGAAGTAAATATACTGGCTATTCAATTATTTCTTCTAGACAACAAGAATCTATTACTTGTAATATAGTTGTTTGCACTTGGAAAACTATACATCCAGGTTAAATATTATCCTATTTTGTGGTGAGTTTTTGTGCTCTTAATTTAATTTTGAGTGGTAATTGACCTCAGGAATTATATATCTTGTACCTCAAAAGGAAGTAGTATACAAAACAATTACATGAGGGACCTGACTGGGTGGATGGTAAGAGCATGTTCAGAATGGGCAGAGTGTGTGTTGATGAGTAGTTAACAAACTTTTCCCATCTGTAGATTGTACAAATATGTGTTGTGACGGAAGATTTTGAAGCGTGAAATGTTAATGCCCTAATAATTTACTTTTGGTTTAGGTTGGAGAAGCAAGAGCACTATATAATCTGGGAAATGTATATCACTCTAAGGGGAAAAATGTAGCTAGTGCAGGGACTCATGATCCAGGCGAACTTCCAGATGATGTAAGAAGTGCTTTACAAAAAGCTGCAAATTATTATGAGTAAGTAGTAGCTTTAAATGTTGGGGATTGGGAGGATATGATCATGTAATTCATTAGAATATGGGAGATCTGTAGTGTCACAAGGTAAACTGTGGAACACTTCTCTGCAGAACTAAGGTGCCTGTGAATTTGTTCTTTTCAGGGGGAGAGTGCACTGGTTTTTCTTCCGCCCTCATTTTTAGTGGGCCTCACAAGTCCTTCCCTTAGGTTAGACACCAGTAGTGCTCTTCAAACCACGCTGAGACCACAGTACCTTGTTATACTTGTATATATAACTAGCTCTGAGCACACTGGCTTGAGTAAGAATGCAGTGGAGTTCAGTATCTCACAGGAAATGTTTCCTACTCAGATCTACAGTTGCATAAAGGCCACTGAAATAGCCCGAAGTAGAATACCTATACCTTTTCCTTTACATAAAGATTTTATGAATTATTATTTAAATAACAAAAAACCCTCTTAAAAGTCACTATTCTTCTCCTTCTCACGTTCCCCCAAAACAGGGAAAATCTGACAATAGTAACAGAGCTGGGTGACAGAGCAGCACAAGGCCGTGCCTTTGGAAATCTGGGAAACACGCACTATCTTCTGGGCAACTTCAGGAGTGCAGTTTTAGCCCATGAACAGGTACAACTTGTGCTGCTAAGGAATTTTGTTCTAGCAAAATAGCACTGATTGGTTGCTCCTGATGTTTGGTACATGTGTTCTGTTGAATCTTGTTGCAAGCTTTTTAATCTTAATGGCACAATTTCAAGCTTGGCTGCTCTTATCAAGCATTGCTGACCTAAAGAATGCATTTTTTCATACATTTCTGTGTGCAAATGTATGTTACAAAGTAAAAAATGAAGTAAATAATGCAATTATTTAATATTTTTAAGCGCCTCCTAATTGCAAAAGAATTTGGTGATAGATCAGCGGAAAGAAGAGCATACAGCAACCTTGGAAATGCCTACATATTCCTGGGTGAATTTGAAACTGCTTCTGAATACTACAAGTTAGTTGACTGTTTACAAATACAATTTATACCTCTTGTGCAGTTTACTTCTGTTGTGCCTGATACTGTACCTCACTGTAGAACAGCAATCTCTTGAGCATATATACTTAGGAGAAAAACTCATATTTGTTTAGCAAAAAATATTTTTTCCTATCTGTTATTCTTTTAAGGGAAGGGCAGAATTAATATATTTTTTTAACACTTGTTATTTTAAATATTCTTCTCAGCACTATAGGCAGACATCTTTCCATTGCTAGGCATTTATTCTCACCTTTATTCTAGAACCAGACCTTACTGTCTTAGCAAGTTCTGGAATGATCTGAACTTCCTTTGATTCCTCTGGTCTTTCTGGAATGATCTGAGTAACTTTCCTACCCTGCATTGGGTGGCTGCCTTGGGTGTGCTCAGTAGCTGAGAGGTGGTGCATGGCAACATAAATTTACTTCTTTAGTCTATATTTTCAGTCCGGGCTTTTTTCCCTGATTTCTGCACCACTAAAGAGTTGCTGCTGTATTTGGGAAAGTAAAAGCTTGGCAAAGATACAGTATAGGTATTATTAGCATCTTACTTGGATTTCAGAGCTTACCTGTTCTTTCTGAATGGGGGGGGGAGGGGAAAAGCCTCAGTGCTGAGCAATTCCTCTTAGCACTGGAATTCTTCTTGCCCAGCAGGCTGGTGGGTATGGGTCTGTCCTGCTCCTGCTGATGGGGAGAAAGTTACTGTAACACTGATACTAAACTGTGTCAAGTGCATACTGTCAGGGAAACTCCTATGAATTATTAATGAAGCAATAATTTAACATTGAAAGATGCTGCTTGAGGGATCAGCCTGCTCTCTAATGAAGTAGATGGAAATACTTTGTGAGAGGGCAACGTAAGACTTTACAAGTCTCAGAGTGTAAGAGTTTACAAGATAGCAAGTAATTTCTTAGGTGGTAATTTGCCAGTCAGGTGTCCCAATTTGTTTAAGTTGTATAACTGACTTTTAGTAGTGCAGGTACTTTAGAGAGCTTTTCCTTGCAGTGATTTTTGATGTGACTGACCTTTTCTTCCAGGAGGACACTACAGCTGGCTCGGCAGCTGAAGGACAGAGCTGTGGAAGCACAGGCCTGCTACAGCCTGGGGAACACCTACACTCTGCTCCAGGACTACGAGAAAGCTATCGATTATCATCTGAAACACCTTGTGATTGCTCAGGAGTTAAAGGATAAGTAAGCCCCAAGAGATTGTTTAATGTATGTGTGACACTTAGAGCAAATCTTGTTACCTCTAACTCTGCTGTCATTGTTCTCTATGTGACAGCTGAATTAAAGTGAATCTCTTACAACACTGGGCTCTGGTTTTCATATGGAAAACAGAAGTCACTCATGAAAGTATTGCAGTTAATGAGTCTCAGATGAAAGACAAATTGATGAGTGACTGTCTCTACATCTTCTCCTGTCAGCACTGTCTGTATAAATTAAAAAAGCAGATCTCTCTTTCATGACTTCATTGTAATAATTCTGCATACTTTCAAAGGAATCTGTCTCCTACTTGTCCACAAATTAATAATATGGGAAGGGGTGGGGAAAGGAGAATAACTCAGTTGCAATGTTTATATTACAATCACAATTTCTAAGGCTTTTTTTGGTAATGTTGGGTACAACTAAGATTTTTCACAACACTTAAATGCACATTTTCTACCTCAATAAACAGAATATAGGAAGAATAGTAAGGCATGCTGAGAAAAACCAAAGTAGGTTATACAATGTTCTGTGTGTGCAAAACTGAGTGACTTGTTTACTGTGATCTTAAAAATTAAAATTGAATAAATTTGTTCATATTTATGGTAATACTCAGATCACACTCCTTTAAACACAATACTTAGTGTGTTGGTGTTGGAATGGTCTCTGATGCCAGCCTTCCTTTTTCCTGGCACAGTGATCCTGTTGTAGCAGTGCTGTGAAAACCCGACCCCTGGTGTTCAGCGGGTAAAGGTGTAATTGGAAATATGTGTGCTTTTCAGAATTGGTGAAGGAAGAGCATGCTGGAGTTTAGGCAATGCATACACTGCTCTGGGAAATCATGACCAAGCTATCCATTTTGCAGAAAGGCACCTGGAGATTTCAAGAGAGGTATGATTTTCATACTCCTGCTGTTGGCTTTTGCTCTCACTTAGAGTGGTTTTATGGAGGTGTGTCCATGCATCTGAGTAATGGGATGCATTTTGAATGCAGAGATAGTTGTCTCCACATCATTTCAGTCCTGTCTCACTGCATCTAGCTCCTTAGTTCCAGTGTCACCTCCCGTAATGTCATCATGAAATCCAAGTTAGTAGCCTAGCAGAGGTTATTTTAGGCTTCACGTACATGTTAGTTGTTAGGTACTTCATTAAAAACATGATTCAGTATTTAACCAGGAAAAACTTTTCAGCCTGTTACTCTAAGAAACCAAGGGGACAGGGATTGCTTTACACTTTCACATGTGTATACTTGTTAAGATAATGTAAATGCTTATTTTATTTGCTTGAAGGTAGGGGACAGAAGTGGAGAACTCACTGCCAGACTTAATCTCTCAGATCTTCAAATGGTTCTTGGATTAAGCTACAGTACAAACAACTCCATGATGTCAGAAAGCCATGTGGTGGAAAACAGTCTGAATGGTATGTGCCTCTTTCTACAACACTTTCTAACAAAGAACTTCAAAAAGAATGTTGCATTCTTTACTGGCCACAGAAGAGTGTGCAGGTTTGCTTGCTTTTCTCCCCCACCTGCAAAAGACGCTTGTTTTTGCAGTATTGAAGCCCTTCAGCACCTCCTTTTCCTGAGGATTTACTGCTTAGTTTCTTCCCATGTTGTTTCTAATTGTAACTGCGTCTCCCCCCTCCTTTTTTTTTAATGTGGGATATACAGCTACTTGCTGTCAAATCCTGTCTTTTTTTATTTCCTGTCATCTTATCAACACGGGTTACAGCAGAACCCAGTCCATTTGATGTTCCTCTGTTCAAAGGTCCATGGTCCCTCTCTCATGTCCCAAGAAAGCAACTTAGGTAGCTTAGATTTGGGTGGATTTTGTAGGCTTCTTTTAGTAGTGATTATTTATTCTCTAGTAATATATTTAACTGCACTCTTTCGGAAGTCAAAATGATTAACTTGATTCTCTCTTGAAGGCACCAGACCGAGAGTAGGACGCCGTCACAGCATGGAGAACATGGAACTTATGAAATTAACCCCAGAAAAGGTTGGCACTTTTCTTCTTTCTGTTCTGTTGCTGAGACTGCAGTGAAACATTTTCAAGGTTTTGCTGATGTGCCATGTGCCTCCCCTTTTTAATTTAGTTGATCTTACGATTTACGTAACAGCAGGTCTAACAATACTAACAAATAATAGTTTTGTTATGTAGGTGTGGAGCATGTGACACAGATAAGGGCTGTTAATAGCTTGTGGGAAGCTTGCTTTTATTCCCTGCATAAATAAGAAAGAATGGAGTCCTGTAGGTGCGTCAGAGGAATTCCTTTCATCTCTTTGTAGAGACAGTTTGAGGTTGCAGCATGAAAGTGATTCACAGGAAAATTTCTAAGCTTTAGTTCATCTGCTCAGAACGTTTTTTCTTTAGTTACAGTCATTTT
Organism: Campylorhamphus procurvoides; assembly: GCA_013396655.1. Taxonomy (NCBI): domain Eukaryota; kingdom Metazoa; phylum Chordata; class Aves; order Passeriformes; family Dendrocolaptidae; genus Campylorhamphus; species Campylorhamphus procurvoides. The sequence goes on along the minus strand of WBMV01006289.1, from coordinate 3,041,488 downwards.
ATAGGCACTTAAAATATACCTTGTTTTTTGCATTGGGATTTCAACCAACTTGCAAGCCATCAGGAGCTTCAACATCCATCTTGAGTAAGGATGCTATTGCAGAAATGCTGCACTTGAGTCAGAGAGGCAAAGAAAGTAATGCCTCTAGGGTAGGCAGTGCTGCTGGAAGATTTGTGACTATGTTTGTGATTTGTGATGTTGAATCAAGAAAGAAAATGTTTTGTTTTCATTCCGTTCTAGGAGTCTGTCAGTTGTGAATAAAGCTGTTTTGTGGATAATTCTACTTATTTTAGAAGAGATTTGGCAGAAAACGTGTCAGGTTTTCTCCATTCTGTTCTTTAGTGAAACAAGATGGTCATTCCTATTTGCTCCTTTGCTTACATTCTTCCTTCTCTTCCTTTTCAATCCTTACTGTATATGAAGGACTTTGGGGAAGGCTGGTTGAGTATTTGGGTTTGCATAAGGGTTTGTTTTTCTCTAACACTTTGTAATACAGGGTTGGTAAATTTTTTTCTTTCCAGTTTTAAGAATGTCATGTGGGAAATGCCAACTGTTCAGCATTTACATTATAACTGCCTTTCCTGCACTGCAGTCAGCAAGGACAATTTCAGTGTCTTTAATTAAATACACTCTTTAAAATATCTGTCAGGTGTCACAGCACAGTTCAGTTCTCAGACTCATCAGTAACAGCACTAACCTGCTCCAGCCAGCAACAATGCACTAATCACAGGTCAAGTAACAGAACCAAACCCCAGGTTTTCACATCCTCTTGGTTGGATGAATAAAATAATGTAAAGCTGCTTCATTCTGGGGAGGAAAAGCAGCAGCACGTAAGATGTAACAGTACAGGTAATTAAAATCAGAAGGCTTAATTTCGTGACTCTTGTTTTCTTAGGTTCAGAACTGGAACAGTGAGATTCTTGCTAAACAGAAACCACTGGTTGCCAAACCTTCAGCAAAACTGCATTTTGTAAATCGACTAAAAGGCAAAAAGTACAAAAATGGCACCACTTCCAAAGTATTGCAGGATGCCAGTAATTCTATTGATCATCGACTTCCAAACTCCCAGAGGGTAGGTTTGGCGAGCTGTGGAGATCATCACCTTTACTCATCTTTGTCTGATCAGAATTATGGCTCATTCCTGCAGCTGTCCATTTCACTTTAACTTCATTTAAACACTGTGGCTCTGTGAAACCATGCAGAATCTGCCATCATACAGTTGTCTCATGGGTGGTGTCAGCTTTCAGCTTTTCCTAATACTGAAGCATTTAATTCCTTGTGGATTTTCTAAAGTTAGAGCTCAGCTTACACACATTTTATTTCTAGGTCTCTTCTAGACACTGCTTCTCTAAACTTAAAATCTAGTTTTTTTGATTCAGGCAGTGGGAGATACTTTGGGCTCTTGACAGAAGTCAGTTAAAAATAAAAGACATTTGATCACAGACCTGAGGAAACAATGGAAAATGTTCATTGCAGTTCTTTTTGCTTTTTTCTGTCATGGGCATTTGGGTTTTTGGTGGATTAATGGCTGTGGGGGAATAACTCTAGTTATACCATGATCAAAGTACTGGTTCTTTCCACTTCCGAGAATGGAATGTTTCTAATGTATTTTACCTTCCCAAAATGCTGCCATATTGTTATATCTCCTCTTATGATAAACTTCTGTGTATAGAAAGGGATGACTAAAAAAAATTCATTTAATAGATTTCAGATATGCAAATATGAAACAGGACTGGACTGAAACTCAGATGGAGTTGTCCCAGTTTTAGGTACTCCTAAGTTCAAAATATCCATAAATCTTTTCTCCTTTTCAGAAAAGCAGTCGAGAGACAATGGCAGATGAAGGGTTCTTTGATCTGCTGAGTCGATTCCAGAGTAACAGAATGGACGACCAGAGGTGCTACTTCCAGGAGAAGAACAGACTCCCAGCTGCTTCAGTGGCAACATCCTCTACTCCACCTAAAACAATGCAAAAATGTAATTTTTTAAAGCAAAATCTGTATCTGACTTGAGTTTCTGCCAGATACCATTTTCAAAATGTATTTGCATGCACTACTCAATACAGAAAGGAACTTATTTCTGAACTAACTTGTTTTCTTCCTCCTCCCCAGCCTTTTCCACATCTGTGGTGTCCCCACACACAGATGAGTTTCTGGACCTCCTGGCGAGCTCGCAGAGCCGCCGGCTGGACGACCAGCGCGCCAGTTTCAGCAACCTGCCCGGGCTACGCCTGCCCCAGCACAACAGCCAGGCCATGCTGGGGCACCTCATGGCCAGCAGCAACAGGGAACTGGATGATGACTTCTTTGACATATTGATAAAATGCCAGGTCAGTGTTTCGCAAAAGTTCTTCAGCTTCTGAGTCTTGGGGCATTTGATCTGCACCTCCTGCTATTGAGTTTGTTCAAGTAGTCCACCTTGTTTACCATATGATTTAAGATACATGGTGATTTGGCAGATAAAGTGCACAGCAGAACAAATTATTATTTTCCCACAAGTTTTGTAGGTTTTTTTGAAGGTTTTTTACAATTTCTGTTTGATTTGTTTTTTTTTTTAATTATCTAATTATTTAATGTCTAGAAAGCATAATTTTGGTATTTATACCATGCTAACTATTTCAAGTAACAAATACTTAAAAAATAGAGGAAAACAAGTGAGGCTATTAAAAGAAGCATGTAAAATGGTTTTTTAATTGTTTAGATCTGACTTGGTAAGGAGGGCACCTGATATACCAGGAATCCTATGAAATCCAATGGAAGAATTCAGTATCCAAGTTTTAGTGGTAATAGCGGTCATCACTCCCATTATGTTCAGTGTAAATGAAAGTTCATAGCAATATGCAAGTAGGTGGCTGATTGTCAGTTAGAGTATGGTATATATATATACCAATTAGACCTAAAAGAAGACTTAGTGGGTTACTTCGTGAGTTGATAAGCATCTCAAAATGCAAAATTCAGATACTGAATCTCCAAAGGTAAGTATGTTAGCAATACCTGGAATTGAATATATAGTCACAGTGGTCATCAACCTGATGAAATACCAAGTCTGTTTACTTCGCTGAGTCAAGTAAAGAATTTAGAAATCAGTGTGATATATTTTGTCTCTTTAAGGAATGGAAAACTATTTAATCCCCTCTCATCATTATGGATGGTAGCACTTTAAAAAGAAGCACAACAGGATTGTTGTCCTTTGAGACTTTTTTTCTCAAGGATGACTGTCCAAGCTCCATCCAATCCTGGACGCTGTGCTGTTCATGTAGAGAATGCTCCTTCCCAGCTCAGGCACAGGAGCTGCTGTAGCTGGTGCAGTGCCCAGGCTGACCCGGTGCCTGCAAGCGCTGCCAGGAGGGATGCTGTGTGAAAGGAGCACAGAAACTGTCCCCCCTGCTCTGTAACAATGTGACTGAACTATACCTGTCCTTAGAGTGTGGAGGCAAGGTGCCTTTCTGCCTTTCCAAATCTGACCACCTATGGCCATTTTTTACTCGCTGTATAAGGAAAGGAAGACAATGCTGGCTGTTTTCTGGTGTATGAGACTAGAACTAGCCCATACTAGTGCTAAAGTTATTTTTCTGGACAAAGGATGCTTAAATCTCATTCTGCAATATGATAAAGAACTGATCTGGGGAGGGGGGTTATTTTTTGATACATATGGATAAGTGGTTCAGCTGAACCATTTTAGCCTAACTTGCACTCTTAATAATTACAAAACTTACAAATTAAATCTCTACACTAGCTTTAAATCTGAAAGCAAATGCTTTTAGTAGTTGTTTTTTTTTAACTTATACTAAACAGTATATCTGTTCCTGTAAATATGCAGCTTTATCTCTTGGTCTGTCTGTAGGGTTCCAGACTGGATGATCAAAGATGTGCTCCTCCAGCATCTGCAAAAGGAGCCACTGTACCAGATGAGGATTTTTTCAGCCTCATTTTACGATCACAAGCTAAGAGAATGGATGAACAGAGAGTCCATTTACCCTCAGCTATAAAGGGACCAAGTTCTAGCTGAGGACCCACACAGGAATGTACTGTACAGCAGCATCTTAGGTATTGTTGTTTGCTGGAAAAGCATACTTGCCTTTTTAAAGATGACTGCTACTGGTAGTTTTGTCTCCTTTCTAATGATTTTTCATATAAATAGCAGCAGCATTGCACTCGTGATCAGTAGTTATAGAGTTGTCCCTGCTCTTGAAGTTGGCAGCTGCTTTTATAGCAGTGTCTGAGATACCATGACTGTCTTTCCCTCTTAACTGCCTCTAGTCTAGCAAAATTATTCTCATTGCTCATGTGTGGATTCTACTACTATCTCAATCTAGTGTAAGACTTGAATTTTTATGTTCTTTTTAAAGAAAACTTGATTTTTTTCCACCCTGCTTTGTACCTCCTGAAAAAAAAAGTCCTGTTTTCTTTTATACTTTTTTTAAAAAATAAAAAAATTGAGAAACAGGTGCAGCATTTAGCCTGTCTTTGCAAAAGCACATTTTGGAAGAAACAATTTCTATTAAAAATAATTAAACTCTGGTTTTAATTCTGTAATAAATATTTTTTTCAAAACACAATGGGATTTTTTGGTAATGATTAGTTAAGTGTTTCCTACATTAACTCAGCACAGTTTTACAATCAGGAGAAGTTTTCAAACGGTACTTATTTTCAAGTACCAGCTGCTGATGCTGCTCTGCAGACAGGGTGGTCCATGTCCATGCACCAGGGAATCACAGGAGTGGTGGGCATTTGGCACCAACTCCCAGGGATAGCGGGTAGTTCCTGCGGTACCTGAACATCAAATGTCACACGCCATCAATGCTCATATGCTGCTTATTACCTGACCTCAGCTCCTTCTCCTGCTTCTGCTCAGGGTGTGCTATCCTGGGATAGTTCTGGGGAACATTTGCTGTAACTTCTTCCCTGCAGCAGATCCTGGTTCTGAGGCAGTTGTTGGGAACCCTGAGGGCTGTGCCTGGTTTTAACTGGAGGTACCTTGGGTTAGAAGCCACTAATTTTAACACCAAATGTGGTAAACTGTTCACTTTGGGTATTTTTAAGTGAACTGGTGTCCTATTTTTATTGAAGTATTATATCCCTAAAGAAGAACCTATGGTTAATTTTAGCTTTAGAGGGAAACAGCAGTGTAAGAGTAAACAGACATGTAATTCAAACTATTTTACAATTACTGAAATTTTTGTGTTCTCTTTGCAGCTGTTTTTTGACACTGAAATCTGAATCCTACTGAAACTAAAACTGTCCTCTTTCTGCTTATAAGGAGAAAAGTCAGAATATTCTTTAAAAAAAAAAATCACCTCTCAGTTTATCATACTAAGGCTTTGATGCTTTTACTCAGTGCTTCCTATTCCCTGTTCAGCTTTGAATCGCCTTAAAACTCATCTGACACATCAGCTTCTCACTCTGCAAATCATTGAACTAGGAGAAAATCAATAGGCTGTCCTAAAACTGAGCTGACAAAGCAGCAAACTGATTTTAAAGACTATAAACCCAAATATAGACCTGAGATGTCTACTTGAGCTGTGATTAGTGTTATGTGAATTACAGGAATATCAGTAACTTCCTTGAGGCTGTTGAACAGTTACCTGGCTTATATTTGCTGCATCAGAGTATCAGAACTTCCCCTCTACCGACAATCTAATTTTACTCAAAATTTATTATACAAACTTATTTCCCACAAGCAGCAACACTCCACAAGCCTGTTTTCTCGGTCACTTAAAGGAGTATTATCTTACTTAACATGTTTATTTCAAATTCCAGACAACACCTATACTCGCTCTCCCAGATTTTACAACCCCACCTTACAGCTCACTCATACTCTCTTTTTGACACTTAACTAGAGCAGAATACGACAAAGATTAGACAGAACTTACAGCAGAGCTCAGAGCTTCCTTAGTCTCCTTCCTGGGAGTCATGTAAAATGCTCTCTTTCTTCTCTTCACATCGTTCCATTGCAGAACTCTTCCCTTCTAGGTTTTCATTAGGATCAGAGTTTTCTCCAGTCTCTTGCTTTGATTTGCCTGTTTCCTGTTTCTGCTGCCCAAGTGCAGGTTCTTCAGTACAGTTTTCAGCTTTGAGAGTCTCTAGTCTATGAATTTCAGACTCAGTGTACAATCTATTCTGTAAAAAATTAATAATAATCTATTAATTAAGCAACCTAAAGTGACAGCATCTATTGCTTCAGATGCATCTCAGCTCACGGGGCAGAGCTCATACAAATCATGACTGCTATAATTGTTTTCCCTGAGGAAACAGTGCATGTAAATAAGCAAAATGTAGAACATAAATCTGTTTGAATTTTCTATAGTTTACAGGAAAGTCAGCACTTTTTTTCCCCCCTTTCTCCCGTGGGTAATTCAAAGTGCCCAGGTTGATATAGGTACATATAAGTACTGATCTCTCAAAACTGGAGTTAAGTCTTTTAAATCAATACCTTTCTGCCATACTTAGCCATTGCAAAGTATTTTTCCAGAAAGAAACATGTCCAAGACACTTCTACCAAACTGCTGTATAGGGCAACATGTACTTCCTTAACTCCTCTCTCCCCAGGATTCGGGTTAAGCTTGTTGTTTAAATGCATTCTAGCAGGTGACACTGAAATCTAATCAATCTAGTTCCAGCTCAAAGAGCACTAGGACTAACATTAGGTTCTGGTTGGTGGGACTCTTGCACATGCTTATCTGGCTCATCTCTGCCATGTGCCATGTCGGCGTTCCTGCTGCCACTGCCCGATCTCACGGTGACGGGAGGTCTGGCAGAGGCATCTCCTCTGTCCTGGTGTCCTCTGTACAGGTAAGGCTGCTTCTGCAAGTAACAGTCCTCTGATCTCCTCCCATCGTAGTGCCCAAAGTCTATTTGCTCCTGTTGACTGGCGGGAGGAAGAAGACTTTTCTTCTGAGAAGATGTTAAGTATCTTAATGCAGACACTGATGATCCTGCACCATAGCAAAAAGCCTGGGGGAGGGAAAAAACCAAACTGAACGAAATGCCAAATATTTGCAGCCTATGGTTTTCACATATTTCAAAGTCAGGCATCCAGAAGACCCTGAAAGAAAAGCTCAGGCAATGAGAACAGCTGCAGTAAAATTCAAGCTTTCTGCAGTCTGACCACACTGCAGGAACTGCCAGACTGGATGCAGTTCATTGTTGGTGCTACACATTAAAGATGCTGAAGGCTCTGACTCAATACTCTTGTGTAAATGTATCCCTGTGTAATGACACAAAGGAGAAATGGGAACTATTTCAGCTGCAATCAACTATCAGACTCTTAGATTTTAAGCAGTTTAATGCTATTTTATCCCCCTTGGGGAGTTGGGGGGAGATGCATTTTGAATACGAACTTGGCTATTTTCATTGCTACACCACCTGTACTGTGAAGCCTTTGTCAAGAAAAAAATTGCCTCATAGAAGTAATTTCATCTGTCCTAAGAAATCTCTTCAGTAATAAAAATAAGAAATAAAAGGTAATACTTAAATATAAATAAAAATAATATATAAAAAATAAAACTAAGCTTTTAAGCATAAGAGAAATGTCTACAAACCAGGACAGCCAGAGCCATCATAATCAGTACTGGAACCTGCAGAACGAATGGTATCTCCTTCATAAGTGCTTTGATGAATTCACCAATACCTTGTCCTACGTGCTTCAAAGGCTCAGTTACAAAGTTGGTGAAAGTAATTGCCAAGGCCTAGAAAAACACAAATAGAAAAACACTGTTGTCACACAAACAACAAACATCAATATGAACAGCTGCTTTGGACTTGGCATGTACCTTTGTTGGTGGAACCAGCAAAATGGGATTTACAAGTAGAGTTTCATAGTATTTCTGGCACGGATCGTCCTGAAACGTCCATGTACTTCTAAGCCATTCTGCAGTCAAAGCAGAGACATATTTTTACTACTACTTAAAAATATATTTTATGACACAGCAGTAATACAGAAAGTAGCATTTCAATTATAGATAGAAAAGAACTCTTCTAGATACAGTTCAAAGCTCAGATTTATTTTTATAAATCTGAAATCAGCTTGGCAGTATAGTCTATCCAGTCATGGGGATGCAGAAAGGAGAAGGAAGGCTAGAAAAAGAAAAGAACCTGAAGTTTTCCCATGTAGAGTCAAGAAAGTTCTCTTCTTCAGATGAGCTTCGTCCCTAGAAGCCTCAGGGAAAAAAAAGTCTCATCTGCGGGATCTATCATCTAACACATTATGTCCACAGCTACTGAAACAGCATCATTCCAGTGCTATTACTCATCTGCCAAACTGCATTAGATTAAAATTGTTCTGCTTGCTGCTGGATTTCAAGGGTCTATTTTAGGTTACAAGCAGAAAGTCTTACTTCTTAAGGGAACTTTTACATTATAAACAAGTAATTTATGACATCAGTGTTTCTGTAGTTTGGTTTTACTGCAGTTAGAACATAAATAATTGGTATCTGTCAAACAGAATAATCAACCAATAAATTACAAAGGGAAGACCATAACAAGCAGTCCTTAAGAGTTGCCACCATTTATCCACCTGCTATAGCACTGGATACCAATAACAGCTAGTTAAAAAAAAAGAATCAGCTTTCTGTGTAAAATAATCACACTGGAGTACGCAGTTACACATCTAATTCCTCAAATCCATTGTACTCACACACCTGGCAGATGAAAAGAAAAAACCCTTTTCATGAACTCTGCCTGCCTGTCTTTGGCAAATGCTACTGGAAACACTCACAGGTAAGTTATAAGAAAAAGAAGGAACGCTATGACATGCTCCAAGTACAGTTTTGTGATTGGCCTAAAAAAGTCTCATGGAATGAAAAAATGGTAAAACCACATAAACCTGTATTGAAGAAAATTCAGTGAATTACTCATGAAGATATGTGAGCATGGATAACCTGGATGATGTTAATGGGTATTTTTGGTCTTAAATACTATTACAAAATAACAGAACAAGTATTTACCAAAAAGACTTTCTCGCCAGTCCAGCTTCTCAGCACAGATGTTATCAAACTGCCCCATTTTCGCAATTTCTGCCTGATGCTGTGCAAAGGCCAACTGAAGGGAACACAATGACTCGTGAAACAAACAGAACCTGCATCCATGCAGCCCTGCACCACAGCTAGCAGTGTTTGCTCTTAGCCAGCTTGGCACAATTCCCCATGTACATGATAATTTCCCCATTACACCCCCTCGTAATGATAATTCCCCATGAAAATATGTATTAAAAGTTTGCTAAGAAATTTAATGGTGTTAAATTCTAAGAAATTCCTGGTAATGGACAAAATCCATGATGATGGGTAACTCTGTTATCTCCAAATGGAGTCTGAATTGCCAAAGGACCAAACTAAACTTCAGTACCCAAAGATACAAGATCAAGGCAAGATTAAACTGATGACATCATCTTTCCCTTAAAATATTTCTGGATTAGAAACAGACAAAGCTGTCATTGAATTACTAATTAAAATATTCTGGTTTATTTTTTAAATAATTCCCACTAATAAATACCTGTATTCTTGATAATTTTGCCTTACAGTTTGCAATAAAATAGGAAAAATTAAGTCAAATCATCTCTTGCAAAACTGCCATTCTCCCCTGCCTCAATCTAAGCCCTCTGCACAGCCTTCCAGTCCCGTTCCAGAGCCATCCTCTCTCTGGCACTCTGATATTCCTGGGTCTGACAAGCTGCACTTAAACTTTGATGACAGCACAATAAAGTTGTCAGAGTTTCTTTTGTTCTTTAAGCCTAACACACCCATCAACATGCACAATAAAATGCTAATCCCTTTATTTATTTTGTGGTTAATTAAAATCTTTATGTAAACTAACTAAAGGAAAAAAATAACCCTAACTCCCTCGTAAAGTGCAAAATTTTAAGCCTAAAAGACATTAAGATTACAGAACTTACCTTATACAGGTAAAGCCAATTCCATGCAAAACTGATGAAAAAACTTATTAAAAAAACACGTTTTAACTGAACAAACCAAAGAATATGTGTCCAGAGCTCTGTAGCTATTACAGTTACAATGCACACTAAGCACAAGAGCAGCTGAAAAAGAAAAAGAGGAACAAATTATGATCCATATTTGGAATTTTCCAAGTTTACTGCCAGTACACATGAAGAACTTCCAACTTTTGGTTTTGCTAGTGTCATTTACACAGAACAGCTGAGAGAGTTTTTCCTTGCTTTCACAGCACACCTGTGCAGTACAAGGCAGAAGAATTTCATGGCATTACTAGTCATTCCTATCACAGCCTTACAATGCAGTTGCTCATTTCTTTCTTGTGGTATTTAGTTATTTCTTCCTTACAATGTTTATCATGTTACCTACCACACTTTTAAATTATAAAATCAGTATAAGTCAGTAGTTGATTAGTATGTGCCTGCTATGAACCACAGAATGACTGCTGCCAACTCCTGCACTTTGTTTAAGAGACAGAGTTAGTTTTGGTAACAGCAGCAAGACTACAGAGATGCACTTTACAGTCTCTTTCCATGTGAGGACCCCTAACAGTGAGATAACGCTACTGACAGCTTGCTTTTGTGATTTGGCTTCCATGGACCCCTCAAATCTAGCCAGGCTCCTTTCAAGATTAGGTTAGCATAAAACATTAGCATATTCTGAATTGTAAAGATTTATTCAGAGACCCTCATCTTATTTGAAATCCTCAGCTTAGCCCTTTATAATTCCATAGTGATGCTCTCCTCTCCAACACTATATAATTTATTCCATAAAATTCACAAGAGCCTCTGATCTATAAGAGTTCAAATATATACTTGTCTCAGCATAAATATATTCCAACTCCTGCAAAAGCCAACAGCTTCAGCATCTACTTGAACAACAGACAAACCTGGAAAATCTATAATGCATGAAGTGCCAGTTCAAGCTATAAGAATGTGCTAGAGCCTAATGAGTCAGGCAGCACAGATAAACACACGGAAAAAAAGCATACCAGAAAAAACCCACAAAGTTACAAGAAAAGATGACCACAAGAATAAAAAACTTGCATTCTTACTTAAAGTGAATACATACCCTCTGCCTTCAGCAACCATGAAAAAACCCCATGACCCACTGAAAGTATAATGGAAATAACTGCTTCATGTGTGGAGTTATGATGATAATATTAATTGACTGGACTTGTCCAGAGAAACTGGTGAAAACAGCAATTAAAAACAACAACCCCCCCTTTATTCTCTTACCAAAAACAAATTATATAGGTCAATTCCGAAAGTGTCTTCAAATCTCCAGTGCCAAGCTTGATAGTCATGATGCTTAAAATTGATTAAAATATCACTAAGTGCATCATCCATGGCACCTGGCTGCCAAGTTTCCTCATTGAGAAACCGGAGGATCTCTGAATAGGTCTGTTTTGTAAGGATGATCTCAGCATCGTAATGGACTTGGCCCACGTTTTCCTCAGGCTGAATTAAAAGCAAAGCAAAACAACTTAAAAGCTGCTTATTTGGAAATAGAAGTGCATCCCTAGGCAAAAACCTGACTACAAACCCTTTATGCTATACGAAACCTTTTTGAAGCAGACTGCAGGATGAAAATACGGCACAGGGGGCACGCTATGGTTCTACATCCTTTTTGTTCATTTTTCTAAACTGTATGATCCTCAAATTCAACTGGTTTGTACTCCTTCAATTCTACAGCAAAAAAACTAATATACATGATATGAGTTATCTCACCTGTTACTAAAATTTTGGAACCAAGGCTCATTAACAACCCTCTCCCCTCAGCCTGCTGGCCAAATTGTTTTGATGCAGCCCAGAATGGAGTTGGTTTTCTGGGCTGCAAGCACACATTGCCAGGTTCTGTTGAGCTTCTCATCCACAAGTAGCCCCAAGTGTTTCTCCCAATCCATTCTCCACCTGGCCTGTGCCTGGGAATGTCCAACTCACGTGCAGGACCTTGCACTTGGTCTTGCTGAGGTTTGAATGGGCCCACGTCCCGGGCCTGTCAAGGTCCCTCTGGATGGCATCCCTTCCCCAGGGTGATGTCCCTACTGAGGTTTAATCCTATCTGGACTTCAGCTTTCCTAGCCTGATCCCTGACTGCTTGGACAATCTACCTGTACTCCTCCCAGGCTACCTGTCCTCACTTCCACCCTCTGCTGGTTACCATGGTAGAGCCTACAACACAGGCCTAAAAGATCTCCAACAAACAACCCAAATCTGGCTCTTTCCAGTTTAACAACCATTAACATGAACTGAGCAGGGTATTACTATAGCTGCATCCCAGCAATAAGTATTTAGATACACTGAATTCACAGAGCTTTCCTTTGGATGCTTTACAGATCAAATGGCCACTGTGTCTCCTGAGCAGTACTGGATGCACAGACTTGTAACGCCTTTTCCCTTACAATTCAGTTCCCTTCATTTTAATTTAAGGTATGCCAGAATAATTAATCAATACATGAAAACCACATAAAGTAGCAATATGAATTCCAATTAACTTTTAGAAATGATTGTTCAAATACTTACAAGACCAAGTTTTCCAGCTTCATTTAAAATCTTATTCAAGTATCGCTTAAAAATATAAAAACTACGGCTTTCCTGTGATTTGGCATTCCTCTTCTCACATTCTGCAATCTGCAATTGTGCAAAAGACACTTTTATTCATTTTGCTCAAACCAGCCTGTTCACAGGAGAAAAGCAAACCCTACCTACCAACATATCAAACTCAGGATCAACAGGGGCACATTTCTTTAGTTTAGTAATGATCCCATGATTAGTATGCCAGATAAAAAGCATATGCTGAAGATGCTACTTTCCATGGGACTGGCCAGTACTGGAGATTTCCAATCTGCTAACAATATTCAAATACTAACCTCAGTAAGGCTACAAAAAACCCATGAATGTCTGGATCTCCTTACATTTTAAGTTTGCACCAGGAGAGAAAAAAAAAAACAACTGTAAAAAATACTAAGTAACTAAACCAATATTAAAATTACATATATTCCTTGGTGTACCCAAATGGCTGAGGCAAACGAGCACTGCAGTAGCTACAGAGGCACCTGCACACCCTGGGTGGGCCATACAGTGGCCCCAAGAGCTGCAGCACCACACATCACTGTGCTCTCTGTGCCCACAACCCACTCCTGAACACCAAACAGACTGAACAATTGCACAACAGGCTTCTCTGCTTTTGGCAGCATGTGTAACATCAACACCACACATTTAAACTGCTGACACTGGTCAGAAGCACCTAGCTCCCATGGATTTTGTTATACTATAAAATACTTTAGGAAACAGACCTTGGCAGGCAGAGCAGCAATTTGGAATTGAGCTCAAACCACTTCCAGTCTCTGAATGAAGAGGTTCCCTCTACATAAAGCATAGTCTCTCATAAATTATATCAGCAATGCCTCTGTTCTATACTATCCAGAAAAGCAATGTCAGCACAAACTATTAAAGATTGGAAAATATTCTGAAGTTCTGTGACAAACCTTCTGTTGCAAGGAATCTATTGCCCTGGAACAACTCGGTGAGACTTCAGTACCAACAGTATCCACAGTCTTGTCCTCAGACTCATGATAGTTTGCCTAAAATTACAGAAGTAAAACACATTTTTAGAATCGAGTAATTTGATCAAACATGGCCTGCTACACCTCTGTAGTCAGATCCCTTTAAATGGGACAAAGGAGCTAAAATCTGAGTGCTGATCATTTTGCTATTACTCTCCCAGTGATACTTCATCTGCCTCTCTGCTGTTTTAGGCTCCAGATGGACAACTGCTTTAAGTTTCTGTAAATGCATGTTGCCTTCATAAGGTGAGGCCTGTCCTCCCCCACCTGCCCTTTCCCCTCCTTTGAGTGTTGGTGACCCACACAGTGCATCAGATTAGATAATCAGACTGGCTAAAAACTGACTCAGCAAGCAAAGGGGCAGCTTCCAGCCAGATAAATTCCCAGTGCAGCTGGCCACGCAGCCAGCCAGACTGCAAGTAAACACAACCCACCATTCTGGGACTCGTGCCTTTCCTTTCACATTCCCTCTTTGCTCCAGGACACTTTGTTTCCTGTTAGTTATGCCTGGTTTTAGCAGTGCTGCTTCTACACAACCAGGAGTGCGCACTGAGGAAGTCCCCAAAAGGAAGCACAACAATGCACAAACCAATGAACTCATGCTGAAACCAAGTTTGGTTTTGAGGACTTGGACACACAACCTGCCTAACAAAAAACTCACTGCAGAGCAGAAAAGAAATCCTGAGAAAATGGATTAACTCAAAGTAGGCACTTTTCTCCTTTAAGATGTAGCTCTATTTTCATGGGAGACAACAGTAAAACTACTTTTTTATAAAAGCCAGAGCAGTTGGGCTCCAAGTTAAAGACTCCAAAGCTTGCTGCTCTATTTTAAGGACACAAATGACTCTCAGGCAGACCTGAGGCTGGTGAAGGCTGAAAAGGAAGGCTGTGGAGAGAAATAATGAAGTCTGCATTTTTTACTCTTCAGAAAATTACATTCGGAAGTGTTTAAATAGTATTATTTGAACTTGAAAGCTGAATAATGACAAAAAAATCAAAGGCACCCATACAACCAACCACAGTTTACAGTGCCACGTGTGCACATACGTACTAGGTAAACATGCATCTCATGATATATGTAGAGTCTATCCTTCATACAAGACAACTGAGACGATTCACCTTGTTAAAATTAGTTTTTTTCCTACTTTATCTTCTCCTCAGTGAATCACTAACAGTACAGCACTCAATCCCTATTCTGATATTCCTTCTGAAAACCAATGCCCAGCATCACAAAACACGTCTGTGACTTTCACAATAGTCTCACATGAAAAATGGGTTTTATTGCCACAGAGATGGGAAAATGGTTAATTAAAATAAAACACAATCATTAGCTCCCCCAGCTTTTATCAACTAGGAACTCTATTTTCAAGATATTTCATACTATACTTAGGAAACTAGCTGAACCCAGCACTTCTCAGAGCAGCAACTGTGGTGCCACAACCTGCATAAATCAAGCACCACCTGTGAAAAGAGAAAAAGCCTGGTTGCTGTGACTGGATCACTGTGCAACAGAAACCCAACAGGAAAAGGTCCTGAGCTAACTACCATAACACAGATCACTACTTTTTTTTCCTTGCAATTTTAACCATGGACACAAAAGACTTTTCTGTGTATACATTCAGATACAACATAGTAAGACCTTAAAAATCCCAAAATTCTATCATCATTATTTACTGTCACATTTAAGAGTAATTTCTCAACAGCATGTGGCTGAAGGATTGTTTGGGGGAGACATGAATTCATACATCCTTTCTTTTTCTACCTTGTAAGGTCTTCTCATTGTTCCTGATGCTGCATCATAATTGAGCATATCCGTGGGGTCAATCCATTCATCTTCATGAACTTTACCACTCCCTATCAGCACAACTGCACACAATACCAAAGGAAACAGCATCCTGTATCACTGCATGTAACAAGAAATTCAAATATTTAGGTCAGGGTGTAACATGTTGTATGAAAAGAAATGCAGCAATCTCACACAAAAGAAGTATTCTCTGGTGCTGTTTAAAAACTCCATTCTCCATTGAACAGGTTAAACTTCATTTCCATTTTTTTTCCCAAGGAAAATGTCAGCAATAACATACGACAATTAAAGTGTATCACATGACTGGATCAATATAACTGACCATAGATATAAGCAGGTGTAACTAAGTTCAGTATTGCTAAATGCAATGCACCTGTGCAGAACTCCTCCAGGCTTCAGGGCAGGTGTGTCACCTTAAGGCCAATTTCTATGTCACATTAAGAGGAAGGGGAATTAGCTGAAAATAAACTCCCTTTGTGTTCCAGCTGGTCCTCAGAAAACAGAGAAGCTGGGGGCAGCTGCACTTGGATTCTGAGGGATGGATAACTCGGCACTAAACAAGGGAAACGCAGAGCCAGGGCAGCACTTTGAGTGTGGTTATACTCGTAAGAACCACCACGACTCTGGATTCACAAACAGTGACAAACTTGAGTCTGATCACACCCAATGAACCCTCACGGCCAGATCACAAGCTCGATCCAGTTCAGTAACTCTCAGGAGCAAAACTGCATCATTTGCTGAGCAACAGAAACACAGGGTCTTGTGGAATTGCTGGTGATAAATACGTTGTCTGCAGGAGCACACAAACACAAAAAATACGAATAATACTGCCAGCAACAAATACGTTACCTTGGGAGATGACTATCCAGTGCTAAAAGCATGATCACAAACACCACCTGGCACTCTGAATTTCCCGAGAGCTGGAGCCTCACCCAAGAGGCATCCCCCGAGGGGAGGAGATAAACACAGCCTGGCCCGGGGGGCAAAGGTGGAATCCCTCTGACCACCCATCCCTCTTAACCTACATTTGCGTTGCTTTGTTTGAGGGACGAGAAAAGGTGGTTTCAATCGATGTCACCTCACGTTTAGGTGGTGTTTGAGTGACTTCAGTCATCCATGTAAAGCATATACGGGCTTTACTTCATTAGCGCGTGTGGGGGTGTTAAAAGTGACACGTTTTCGAGTTAACAGAGCGAAGTTCAGCTTTTGGTCACCTTGTGGGTCACTCCTTTGGCTTCACACCCGCTGGCGGCATTGTTTCAGAAGGAGGCCACAGCACCCCCCTGTGCCGCCTCCCTCAGGGTCCTGGTGGGGGGCACACGGCGGGGCCCGGGGCAGCCATCCACAAAGGACACGCTCCCCCTCCATGAACTTCCCCGCTGTTTTCCCACAAAGGTGCAGCCCGGCGGTCCCGCAGCACCCAGGCCGGCCCGCCCCGCAGGCACAGCCCTGCNCCATCCCCGGCCGCCTCCGCCGGGAGGGGGAGCTCTGTTTGTTCTCCATCGCGCACAGCCCCACCCGGTCCCAGAGGAACGCTTACCTTCCATGAACGAAGGCTCAGTCACACGAGGCTGTGATGTAAAACAACGGCTCTAAACTAGGCCCAGGCTGGAATGGAATTAAGGTCAGGAAGTCAGCATTTACAGGATTGTACCGATTCGAATAGTTGCCAGTTCTGATAAAACACAGAGGGAGGCTATTTTCCTCCAAAGCAGCATTATGTATCCAATACAGAAAAAGAAACAGGATTTTCAGGTGCAGAAACAGGGATGCAGTATCGAAGCTCTTGAGTATTTTACAGTCATGGCCTACTTAAGCCACATGTCAGACTCTTTATCAAGGAATTATAAACCAAGAATCCAAAATAACAGATAATATGGGTGCAGGTGTTGGAGGTCTTTATTGAGATTATAGCACAGATACACTTCTATAGTTACCTTTCCACTTTTATACGATAGTTAAAAATGCTTGCTACAGTGCACATATAATTTAGTAACCAAGAGAATCCAAAACTTAACTGCAGTTCAAATAAATAAATAACCTAAAGTTTAAATTTTAAAAAGTAAAAGGAACTGTACAATATGAAAATAATACATAAACATTAGAATCTAAAGTTTTGTAGAAATAAAACTGCAGTTTCCCCATACATAAACAGTGCAAGAAATAAAATTCAGATAAGCTTCTGAACTGGGAATTTAAACAACTCTTAAATTATCATGCAGACATAGCATTTTAAGCCATGCTGGTTTCTATTATAGCATTAATGGTATCCCTTTTACTTGAAAAATTGATAGCCATTAAGCTCACTGTGACAACTGCTGCCAATCCACTCTTTTCTACAGTACATTATACACAGAGGTATTCTGTTGCATTCAAAAAGTAAAATATTACATGTTTCTGCCGAATAAAGTCAATATTTTACTTTTCTCCCCTCCAACATGTTAGCTTGTTCAAAACAATGTTGTAATAAAAACAGCAACATTTCTCCCGCGTTAGATGAAAAGAAAAACCCCCACACTATATAAATGGACCATAATCAAGATGTGGTTACTGCCTAGTCAACCTTTAAAGTTCAGATGTTTTTACTAAAAACATTGAAATTGTGGAGATATAATAACGTTTGATCTCTTGTTGAGGAGTGATGAATACAATAAACCTGAAAAAACAGTGGAAGTAGCTTTTCTTTTACGAGTGTGTAACTAATTACGTACAGACTTGATTGAAGTGCTGCTCAACTTAAGTTTCTATACAAAATTCTCATTGAGGCAAAGACCAAGGAATGCAATTAATACCAAACTGTAAACACATCATTCATGTTACTTTGAGTGCACATCAACAACATAAGAGTTCTCCTCATAGACTTTGGCAACAAGACTACAATAGGTCACAGCAGCATGAGTTCAACATGGAAGACTGGAAGCACTGCAAAAGAATATACTAAAAACACCAAGACCTCCTAGAAACCAGAAAAATCAGTGACAAGTGCCCCTCTTCTTGATAAGACACTCTCCTGTTCAACTGCTGCTCTCTCAATGCCTCATTATTATTACTTGTTTTGACAGTTCTGTAGTCTCAGGTCTCTGTGCTTTAGCTGCATAGGTTGCCTTTGTTTGCACTCTAACCATTGTAGGTCCAGAGGGTTACAGTTCTGTCTGCAGATGACGATAAGAAGGAAAGATCTTGGGTATGCCATCTGCATTGGATAACTTTGTCTTTGTGCTCTCCTACCACCATCAGAGGAAGCTGCTTTGTCAGGTCTCCTGTGGCAGAGAAACAGAAATCATTAGCCACTTCACGAATTAAATACCTCAACTCTTGGGTGGTGTTTTTGGGTTTGTTTTTCATCTGTCTGTTTAGCAAAACTCATGTGTATTTCATCTTATGAACCACACCTGACTCCCCTCTCTCTCACTCACACACAGTGTAACACAAAGCCCCAGTGTTTCAGTTTTTAGGCATTACTGGACATAGTACAACTTAAAAATGCAGATCTTCACTGCTTTCACACAAGGTGACTAATGGCCCAAGAAAATCAAGTCAATTAGATATACGTGGTATCCTCTCTCAATTATTTTTAATAAAAATTACATACTTTTTTTAAAAGGGTCATTTTATGAATGCCATCTGAAGGCAACAAACACTCAGCAGGCAATGGTGTGAATCATTTTTTTAACCGAAAAAGATTCAGTTCATAACCTTCACTTTTAGCAACACAACTAGCCAACTGCCAACAGTCACAATCACATATAGATACATCAAACCCCTCAAAGCTCTACTATTTTTTCCCCCTTTTAAAGTAAAACCTGATTTTCAAACCAACATCTCAACTTCAGTATTAAAAGCACCAAATGGAAAATGAACCTATGATCCTTTGTAGCACGTTACCTTGCAAGTCTGTCACCTTGATTTTCATATCATAGGACCCTGTGAGCAAGTAGTGAGCGCCCGGGGAGAAGCGAACGG
Source organism: Campylorhamphus procurvoides (assembly GCA_013396655.1). Classification (NCBI taxonomy): domain Eukaryota; kingdom Metazoa; phylum Chordata; class Aves; order Passeriformes; family Dendrocolaptidae; genus Campylorhamphus; species Campylorhamphus procurvoides. The sequence goes on along the minus strand of WBMV01006289.1, from coordinate 3,022,210 downwards.
AGCGAACATCACTGGAGTGGGGGTGATAGCTCTGCACCATCCGACCTCCACGGATATCATACAACATACAGCTGGAGTCCTCCTGGCCTGTAGCCAGGAGTCGGCCACTGGGATCCACAGCTACTGAGGCCACAGCACTGCCTGCAGGAGGAGGAAAACCCCAGCAGTCACACATTATAGTTACATACATTTGTGCAAATAACCAACTTCTTTTTTAAAACCATATACACTCTAAAAGAATACTGAATGGTGGCCTTAAATTTATCGTGAAGATACACAGCTACTGTTACTTTATGGTAAGAAAATGATGTTCTAGCACTAAAAACTCTGAAGCCATCGGTCACACTGGAATCATAGCAAAGACACTATTAAAGCTGCATGATAAAAAGTGTCTGTTCTGTCACAGGAAGAAAGTCACTTTACGAAATAATGTGAAATACTTACAAGGAGTTCACTCTGGCCCTAAGGTTTAAAGAATTTCAGTTATCTTGTTTTATTTGAATGTACTTGGAAGTGTCTGTTTGAAAGTCACAAGGCAAAAAACACTACCCAGCTTCTGAAAGGAAATGTTTTTCATTATAACAACGAACAAACAAAACCAACAGGTAAAGATTCCTCACAGCTTCTTTCTTTAAAACCAAGCCTCCATTCTGTGACACAAACGCCCTTACATTCTCTCTATATTACCTTGCCACCTTCAAAGTCTATTTTTATGCAAGAACGATTAGAAGCGTAATAACAACTCTTGCCTGTTCCATGAAACGTTGTTCCCACAACACGAACACAGCTTGGCACTCTCAAATCCCAAAATCTTACAGTCTTGTCTTGGGATCCAGATGCAATCATCCAACCACTCCATGTATAAAGTGCTAAAATATGACCTGTGAAAAAGATGACTTCTTAATGTGATTAACCATCATCAATCAAATGCTGAAATACTACAGCTCAGATGATATTTTTGCTTTCATAGATTCAACTATCCAGTGCATGATGACCAGTGTAAGGCAATACCCAGCTCTGCACCTCTGGAATGAGGCGGGCACTCTTCTCCATTAAAATAACAGCCAATATATGTAAAAACAAACACTCTCCACCTCCCCTCAAAATATTTCAAGAGCAATCTAGAGAGATAAAAAAGCCTTGCCAGAAAGAAAATGACAAAGATTTAAACACCCAGATGCCCCAGACAACCCAACAACTTCATTAGAATACAATACAGGCTTAGAAAGCGTGAGAACAGCCACAATATACACACCAGTGTGACCACTCAGGGCATGCAGGCCCTGTCCTCGCTGACAATCTGTTGTATAAATATTGCAGTCCCCTGCTCCAGCACTTATTAAAATTGCACCACCGCTTTCTGGGCCTTCCATAAAAGCAAGGTCTCTGATCGTCCCATCGTGCATGCTGAATTCCAAATCTGGTCCTAAAATAATTTAAAAATCAAGGAACAAAATAAGGCATGCTTTGTTTGTTAGTGCTGCACTCTTTAGAGCAGCTACAGTGATAATGCAGAATACTTTAGGCAAGGGTGTGCATGCTACCAAGTACAAACATTGCTGTGCACTTTCTGCAGAACACAGTATTTCACTTATGGAAATTTAAATAACATCGCTAAGAATCTTGTTGAGTGTTGCTTGAGCTTCCTACTTCCTAACGCTTTGCAAAATATAGAAAGACCATCACCACAGATAACTGCAGCCAAAGTTTACAGAATATATTTATTTCGTTTTGTAAACTCTGGTAAACTCAAAAGGCTTTCTCTGCCAGGAGAGAAAGGTCATTGGGAGCACTGAACCACAGAGATCAAGGCAGACTAAGTTCAAAACAGAAAAGGTAAGTGCCATATTCTGTGTATTAATTAGGAGGGTGGGCATGGAAAGTAGTATTTGTGAGGCCAGAAACCTTTCTAAGATGGGTGAGAAGGCAGATGACAGATCTAGGCAAGAGAAAGGAGAACCAGAATTGGAAATCAATTCCTCATGACAATCAAGATCCAAAGTTGGATAAGAACATCTGGTTGTTTTATTGTATATGGGGGGAATCTGCCAGAAGAGAGCAAAATACCAGAGAGTCTTGCAAAACAAAACCAAAACACAACCAACCAACCCAAAAAATCCCCAGCCTCTCAGTGGCTCTTTGCTGGATACAGACTACAGTGATGGCGAAAGGGAAGAGACTAAATTGAAGTATTAGAATAAAAAGAAGAAAACCCATTAAACACATAATCTATGTAATTTGAATGGTTTTGACAAGTATTGGACAAATAATTGAACATAAATTCTTTAAATATACACACAGTACCTGTTGCATTACAAGTTTCTGCATTAAAAGGCAGTACTTTCACATATTTATCATTAGAACCAGTAGCTAACAGCTGTCCACAGGGACTCCAGGCCACACAGTAGATTGATCCTTTATGATGCTTATTTCTTTTGAAGCGAACTACAGGTTGTTTAGGAGTGTTATAAGCACTAGCAAAAACAGGAAAAAAAAAAGAAAACCCATCAACTTTTTATTTCTAAGAAAAAGTATTCTAAAATGAAAAAACTGTTTTTCTATTATTTTGGGTAATATGAAATTCATATGACTGCTTGCATTGAAACATAAATATGTGTTCTAAGACACAAGGATCTTCTCCATCTCTCTTTTCTTTTCTCATCTTGCCATTGTATTTGTGATTGAACATGCAAAAAGAACTTAGGCAGTCCCTTCATCTATAGGGTGTTGATACAGATAGAATATAGTAATTACTAGCTACAGTACAGTGAAACTTTATCTCCAGAATTCTAAACTGATGTGATTTTTCTCTGCATCCTTCACACTTGAACATATTGTTTCTCTTGTCACTTTTGAATATACCTTAATTGAACTAAGTCAAAAAAGCTCATAATGCACACACTGACCATGGCAGCACCCAGTGCAGCTGCCATGGCCAAAGGCTGGCTGTGAGACTAAACCACCAGGCTGCAGATTGAAAAAACAGAGATTCCTGAAAGGATAAGCAGGAGCCTGTTCAACCTCTGTCCATGTGTTTCTCTTCCAGTTTCTCACCCACCAGATTTAATCCCTAACTGGGGGCTGTGTTTGGTATGACAGCATAATTATATGACTGGGCTCCATATACTTGTGTCTGAGGCCGTTGCTGTGCCTGCTAGTACTGCAACAAAAACTGAGGCCTGCTGTTTTACCCAAAGATGAGTTGTCTATGCCATTCTTGCTGTCAGAATAAGGGGGACTCATCAAGCACTTGAAGTGGTTAAAGAATCACAAAAAATGCTTCTTTTATCCCTGCCTGGGAAGACACAGAAGAATGCTGTCCTAAGTCAAGCACTGCTTCCTCTTTGGATACTAATTAAAAGTAACCAAAAACATGCAACAAAAGAAAACACTCATTTGTGTTCATCATTATGAGCTGTAAATTGGATATTATCTGTTGACTAAAATGACTCTAACAAAGCTTCACTCGTCTACTAGAAAACTGAATACAGCAGCCTATGACAGAAAGACACATTCACCATTCTATGTCAATGCAAGAATCTTCACAGCATCTAAACACACCATACATTCTTATTTCCAAAACTATATCAGCTTCATACGTAGCTGAAATAACAGCAGCAGTCCCACTGATGTATGTTCCCTTGATTTCAACTGATTACCTTCCTACAATATTCCTTCTCTGCTCTGATAGCAGGAAAAAACCAAGTACTTAGGATAAAGTACTGCAGCATCCACTTCCATTAACATTCAGTACAGTAACATCAACAATAGAAATTCAACAAATGAAATAGCTATTGAAAAAATTCAGAAACCATACTATAAATACCTGAACAGAAGAGGTAGAGAGAAAAGACAGAAGACAATCATCCAAGTCTGTTGAAAAACTTTGGAGATAAACGTGGCTTTAGTAAAGAATACTAAAGTAAATCCACATGGAAGCTAATTTTATTTTGTGGCAAGAGAGGAAATCCATGACAGATTAGCCTAAATCAGGATCATTCAACACATTACAGAGATTTCTAAATGGCCTTGTGCCTTATCTTGCACTGTTTGGATTGACCACCTGTTAAGAGCTGAGAATCACCTACTGCCAGGACACAGGAGCATCTACCCAGCTCAGAGACCACATGTTGCCAATCCACTATATGGAAGCACTGGGATTATCTGAGCAACATTTGCAGAACTGTAAGGTGTGATCTGTCAGTGTTTAACCTCAAACATTTAGAAACGCCTGCCCCCTGCCCCCCCTCAACTACTATTACACCTTTAGAAAAAGGGAAAAAAAAGCAACTCCAAAGCAGCCTGCCCTGAATCATACATCAGTTTGAAGAACAACCTAAAAAGCTTTTAAAAGGCCAACAAAGTTTCAAAGAACAGTTAATTTACACAACTGTGGCTTTTTGAAAAACACCAATAATTTTGAAGGCATGTCTAGACTCATGTTGTTACAAAGATTAGAGTATCTTTAAAATAATGTAATCTCTCTGCTACCTTTAAAATCCCATGATGAATTGCTTTAGGCAAACTGTAAGCATAATCAAAAACAACAGTAAGAGGAAGAATTATAAGTTCAGTATTAAGGAAGTGTCACTATTCCTTTCATGTCCAGATGCACCATGTCACTTGTCACATCAGACTGTGCACTGTAACTGGAGACTAAGGCTGCAGAGTTGCTCTAACCCTTCCCAGTGGTCCCAACAACCAGCAATCTGGCTTTCATTGGGTTTCAGAGAAACCTCTTTTTTGTTGTGTCATACATTGCCAATAAATATTTTGGAATTAAACTTCAAACGCTACCTTACTGATGATATTTATGGAGGGGGAAAAAAAAAATCAGATTACTCTTTGAACACTTTGGAAACCTGAACATTAGTTCTAAATTGGAGGGATGTCCCAGATAAAGTCACTGCGCACACTTGTAGCTTCTTCTAAAATTATCAAGTCTTAGATGCTTGCACTTCCCCCCACTCCAATAAAATAACACGTGGAGCAGAGATAAGGAGATGGTAATTCTCGTGGCAATATTTATTTGAGGGGGGAAAAAGTGTACAGTAGGTGCAGAGTAAAGCACAAATAGTGCTAGAAAACAATGTTTATAGTAATAAAGGGCCAAGGCCTCTGGCAAGTTTTGCTCTAAAAGTTCAGGAAGATATTTTCTCTATTGTTAAGTCTGTCCTCCTGCCTGAAACTGCATCTCATAAAGCCCAACTTGTGCTGGCTTGAGAACTGCCACATGCTTTCTCCCACTTTTACAGCTGGAATATCAAACCCAGAAGCCATCACAGTAAACGCAGAAAAGCCAACCTGCTGAGACAAATATTTTTATAAGGAAAGGTGTGGTATCGTGGCAATGCACCTTGCCAGTAATGAAATAGAAAAAATACATAGCCCACAAATACACAAAAGCTCCAGCAGATCATCTAATTGTTCTATTTATGACAATAAAGTAAAGGTATGAAATTTACAGATACCAGGAGAAAGAAGGGCTATGATACAGAAATGATTACATAAGCTTTCTTACCTTGGGTCAATTACTTCTGGATAGGCACAAACTCTCAAAGTTTTAGAGTTGGAGCCAACAGCATATAAACTCCCACTGGGATGAAAGGCTACAGCTCTGACAGCTTGTGTGTCTTCTAGAGTATTAATGCAAATGAATTGCTTTTTTGATTTGTCATCCTGTGTAGAAGGGTAACAGTCAAGTTAGGCTCTTTGGTGTAAAACTGGACATTTAGAAGTGGATGTGACTGTTTTGTGGAGTAACATAAAGCTACTGTACCAACGTCTTAATAAGTAGCATTCAAAGCACAGATCAGTAAAACTATGTCTGCTCCAGGTCCAAGAAGAGCACACTTGAACAAGTTCTTTTCTTCAACTCACTTTTACAGCTAACATTCAATTAACATTTCTCACTCTCTGTCCAGACTTCCACCCATTTTCCTTCTTCTAAACAGCCCATCTCAGATGCACAATACTACAGTTCATTTTTGTGTAAACACATTTGACCTGTGTGAAACATGCAAGGGGAACAAAGCTCCCTTTTTACTGAAAACTGTCCAAGTCAAACACAGTTTCTGAAACAAATATACTACTAAACATGGAATCAGATTTTCACTCTGTATATAACAGAGTTATCATTAAATTATGCTGTTTTATTACATCATCCTCCTGGTGACTTCATCACCATTTTTCTAAGACTGACTTTTATTGATATGATGCAGAAACTTTGGAATGTACTTATTGCAGTTATTTCCCTAGCTTTTCTAACCATACTGAGTGGAGTCCAACAATCAAAGTTTCAGCCTTGAAAACACAAAACAACGGTTGTAAAAGACATCCCACTGGAACCTCTGTTCTACAAGAAGCTGAGAGAGCTGGTACTGTTTAGCCTTAAGGTCAGAAGAGCTTTTCAGGGTGTGAATGTGTACATGTTACCAGCGTATACAAATATGTGACAGGAGGAGTAATGAAGATGGAGCAAGACTCTTCTCAGTAATACCCAGTGAGAGGACAGGGGGCAATGCACAAAAATAAAATATAACAAATTCCACTTCAACATTTTTGTTGGTTTAAAAACACTATGAGGTTGGTCAGACATGGGATAATAAGGTAGTCCACAAAGGTTGTGGAACATTCTCCATCCTTGGAGAGACTCAAAACCCAATCAGCCTGCTCTCATTGACCCTCTTTTGAGCAGTGGGTTTGGATTTAGTCTCCAGATGTTCCTTCCAATCTCAATGATTCTGTAGGTACTGCATAAACCAAAATTCATTCTACATACCTATGAACAGTAAGAGAAAGTCACATACATAGGATTAAATACTCAATCTTTTGATAACACAAACTGTAAAAGACAAGAAAACTCACCTCATCGCCTCTTGGCCTAGTTAAATTCCCCACAGGGTCTTCCAACTGTGGCTGAGCGACAGCATGTTCTGATACACTGCTTTCATTTGGTGAAGAGTTGAAATTCACAAGAAGACAAAAGAACAAGAGTAGGGACAAATTTGTTTATAAGTATTTTTCGGACTAAAGTTACAGTTTCAACCATTCTTGGCACTGACTAATTTGAGGACAAGTGTTATGCATGTCTGATTCATTGCCATTAAACTACTCTTTTTACAAGGGGCTGCCCTTTGTGCAGCATTGAACAAGTGAATGCAAATTAAAAAGATCTTTCATTCCATAACATGCGAACATACGTATATATACACAGATACACATACAGAGAGGTGGAAAAATTACTGTTTCTTTCAAGTCAGCACTACCTTTAGTTAACAGAAGAAATTCAGTTCCCATTCTGCCCTGCTTCTCCCTCCATCTAGTTTGTATTCCACAAAAAAGCTTATGGAAACTTAGTGTAACACAAAATAAACAAGAACTATACATAATAAAATGGAGTGAACAGCCTAAAATGAAAAACAAGCATAAATTGCAAGGCATAACAAATAACCACTATTGTCTCACACATGCTCAAAAAAACCCACCTTTATAATCCCAACAAAAATGTAGAGAAAACACTGACCATGAGCTAAATACCCCCACGGAACGACACATTAATTTGATAATTAAAGATAAATACAAACAGCTACTCCCACAGTGCTAAAAGAAGGACATTTCCAGTCCTGAACACTCTCGGATAGCTTACGTTTGGTTCCCCTGTACAGGTGACTCTTCAGGAAAGGGTATCTGATTGGCTGACCCACACTTTCGAGGAGTGCTTGTATTAACACTTTGGCTATCAGTTGCTGTCCTCTGACTACCATCTGAAGGTGGTGATGTGAAGTTACTTGCTGGATTGGTAGATGTAGTCCCTTTGCTCCCATTACATTGCTGGCTAAGTGCTTGTACATCATTTCCAAGACTGTCCATACCCATATTTAATTCTCCTAGTTTCTGGATAGATCTAATAACAAATGACAAGATTAAAAAAAGACCATCAAACCAGGTTATTATGAGAACTTAAGGAGGAATATGAGTGGGTAGAAGGAGAAACAACAAACTCCTCCAACCTGTTAAGAAACTGTTCAGTAAGATTCTGTTGCTGATCAGCTCCATCTTCTTGGTTCACTCCTCCTTCTAACAACATTTGCTGGTACAACTGCCGTTGTTGTTCCTTCTGTTCTAAGTGCTGCTGGTAACGTAGTCTTTGTCTGTAATATTCCTGAAACTGCTCTGTTGAATCACGAAGCTGAAAAGAAATGAGAGTCCCAGAAGAAAATCAAATAGTTAATTTTGGTATTTAACCTAAATATTTACTTTCTGGTTCATTACTTCAACACAGGCATCAAAAGGCCCAGAGATTCTCCTCTGAGGAGTAATGATTTAATTCTTCCTTAAAAGCAGACAAAATTTACATATTAAAAAAGCAACCACTGCCAGCCTACACTATTCACTGTTGAAGCAGTTCTGCCATAATTCTTGCTGCTTCCTGCATTCCCCAGTCCTCACTTTCTGTGTCACTAGTTCCATATGCCAACAGCTGAGAACAAGATAAAAATGAACAAACAGAAAACAAAAGCACTTTAGTCCAAGGCCAGATCATCTACACAGAAACTCCCAACATTTTCTAAAAAAACCTCTTAACTGCATATTCAGAAAACTAGTAGAAAAAAGATAGAAAAGAAAAAAAAAACACCTCAGTGGGTTTTTTGTTTGTTATCAAAAGTGACAGCTTTGTCATCTATAGGTTGTGTAAGGACAGCCTTGCTTCAGCTCAGACAATTTGTGCATGATCTGCCTTTGTAACTACCAGTCTTTGCATTTCCTCTAATTAACAATACTTGCATTATGATTTTTTGTTCTCCAAAACAATTTTTTTTTTTATTTATAACGGATTTTCTAGTGATGTTGCATTTGCAAAATATTTAATCACTTTAGGTTTCCCATGGTGAATACTTGCAGTTTAGAAACTCCAAAGTTATCATCAGATGTGTAGAAAACATTTATTCTCTGTATTTGAAATTCATGACCAAGTCACTGGGTTATGATCCTTCTAGGCAACAGGTTCGTTCTTGTCTATACTTCTTTCCATGACCGATACTTGTTTGTTACAATTGGATTCAATCCTTTGATCTTTTGGATTCCTCACCATTATTACCAAATTAACATGCAAACTTAAAATATGTTGCCCAGAATCTATAGTCTATAAACTCTGGCTTCTAAATCAGTATCTACAGGAACACTGCAAAAATAAAGCTATGAAAAGAAACTTAAATTAATTCCTTGCTCACATAGGTAGAAATACACACCACTATGATGTGAAATTGGATTGGGTTTCACATTCTTTTCTACTTGTGTATAACAGCCTGGCCAACACCTTCACCACAGCACCTCCTGTCCTCATCCTCTTCTACAAATTCGGCATCTGCTCTTCCCTCCCTCCCAAAGTGCATGCAAAACACTGCTGCAGCAGAGCAGTCCTTAAGGGGAGTGAAGTTTAGCCACACTGCTGGTGCAACAAGGCACGCTCATCAGCTGCATTACAAACTCAAATGACAGCAGAACTTTAAACAATGGGGGAGGAAGGAGTAGTTTCTTACACAAGATGCAATATGGTGTTTTTACTATAGTAACAACCAGATACAAAGTAACCCATTGTCATGCATGAAGTTCTCCACAAAAAGGCAAATCATTATGAAGTGATCAGAACACAGCTCAAAGGGCCTCATTATTTTTAAACAAACAACCACTACCTCATTTTTCTCTTGTTTGGCAGATCCCTGACTCTGCGCTGCATTGAGGGGTTCATTTTCTGGAGCTGAACTCTGGCACAAAGCCTCACTGCCGATGGGACGCTGTGGCTCCACAGGGGTATCACTTCTCGCAGCAACATGGAAAACAAGAGAAGCTTAACTGAGAAAAATTAAGAGCAGAAAAATCAAGTAGAGAAAGATAACAGTCTGGAGTAAAACCTGATGACAAGCCTGCAAACTATTTATGTCATATGAAACTGAAGATAGTGCTTGGAAAGAAAATGCCACTTGCAAGGGGTTACACCAAACAAAACAAAACTAACAAACAAAAAGCATAGGCAGTATGCTTTCCCGCCCACACATTTTCCAAAAAGCAATTATGTGCATAAAACATATTTAATACACTATGCGACTTAAGCCTTCCCTAAGGTAATCACTTTAATTACTACTACCAATCCAAACTTAAACTATGTTTAACATCCATCAGCTTGAACATTCCTGAAAGTGCAAGATAGAAGAATGTTTGTTATCAGTTTTACCATTCTTATATTTTAAGTATTTATGCATGGCACTCTTTCCAAAATGGTTTGGCCATCAGCAAACCTGCAGAACACACACACTCAGTGATCTGGAGCAAAGTTCTCTAGGAAGTTATTTTAAACTTTTTGGCCACCTCTCTACAATAACAAGAGTAGCTCAGCTGACTAAAAGACAATTGCCTGATGAACACAACTTATAAGAGAAATACCATATTTCTGACACATGCGAGAGGAAGCAAGGGCCAGATTTACATAAAGCTCAGCTTCCACCCTCACAAATACTGCCATTTAAGTTGGATGCGATCTGAAGTTGGATTTGCTTCTGATAAATGTAATGCCTTCTTGAAAACTATGGGTCTGGCCCTATAACCTAATTCTAACCTCCAAGAGACACACTATTAATTCACAATTCATTAGTATAGTCAGGAGGTACACTTTGTAAAAATGTAACACCAGGCATGCTTCCATAAAAGCTATTCCCAAAAAACTCCAGTTGTGAGGAAGCTGGTAAAACCAAAGATTTTAAATCAAACAAAATATCTCCTTTCAAAGTAAGCATTAAGATAAATATTAAAACATATGCTACTGTAAGTATTTCCATCATCATTAGTGAACTGACATCAGCTTGATAGTTTTTGTTTTCTTTTTATGGGTTTAATTACAACTGCTCTTCACCATGACACAATAGGCAGTATATTGCTGTAAGGCAAAACTAGTGACACCAGCTGCAGCCAGGACTGACCACCACAGCTCTGAAAGTGTCTTCTGCTGGCCACTGCACTCAAGGACAGGGCTAGTTACCCACCTGGTCCTCCAAGAGCCAAAATGCCTGGCAGCTGCTTTCTAGAGAAACATGGATTTAACAGTTAGAAAGGGGCAGAGCTGCTGATCAAAATAAAAGCCAGGCAAAAACATGATGATAAACACTCAACTGACAAGTATCATACCTCCTAGTTACCAGGACATTTCTCTCAAAAGGTAAAAAGAGTGCCAAATTTTGATGCAGGCTTTAGTTCTCAAAGAAGGAGAAAAGTCAGTTTTGTAATCTACATTGCAATGAAGGACTTATTAATAGCATAACCCAACTATCTCTAAGTACAATACAGAAAACATAATACATTCAGCAGCCTTACTCAGATTTGGTTTGGAAAATACTAATATTTAAGCTGAAATACCATTGTAACATTTTAAGTGATACTGGAATGCTACAATGACAGCATATTGTCATTTCCACTGACTCCACTGGGACAAACACATTTTTCAAGTATACTTAATAATTTAGAATGTCAGGACCAAAATTTACAGAGACTTGAGGACAGAATGGAATGGAGGAAGAAGATGGGAGCTACAGCTATTCCACTACCTCTGTTCATTTATGTGGAATGAAAGAATTGAGTAATACTGAACAGAAATCTTTGCTAGACTCCATTACATGCTCAAAGCACTCTGGTGATCTGTGCTAGGATTTCTGCTTCAAGAAAACCCAGATTGAACCTATACAGCCCAAAACCACATATGAAAATCTACTTTGATCATAAAAATGTAAGGAAGAGAACACTTTGCACACAGACCAAATTATGTTTCAATGTTACAATTATGTTCAGAGTTACAGTGCCACTGCATTACAAACTCAAACAACATAAGCCAAAGTAAAAATAGAGCTCTTGTTGCACTTACCGCTCAGGTGACTCTTCAAAAATGCTGTGACACTCAGTGTTCTCAAGCATAAGGCTCCTGCTGAGATTCTGTACTCCTGGGTAATGGAAATTAGCAAAGGAGTGTGACATTGGAGAAGTTTTGGTCCCAAGGTCTGTGACCCGCTTATCATGGTTTGTTAATCCACACGACAGCCCATCTAAGGCAGGGTTTAAGGAGCGGGTCATGTAAGCATCTGCTGACTGAGGCCTTCTCATTGGGGACGATGGGTAAGGCGAAAGTTTGCTGATAAGAGGTGTCAATAGATCAGCATATGCAGCTTTTGTAGGCTTGAGGAGTTTATCAACATGAATATTAAGCATCTTTTGTTCAAAAGCACAAGAAAACACAGTAGCTGGCAGATTCTGCAGCCATGATAATAAGCTAAGGTCCAAGTCATCACACCCATTCCCACACAAGAGATCAATGCCCAGCAACACTTCACTTTCTGTGATTTCTTCTCCTGTTGCTTTACTCTGACAGAATTCCACACAACATTCATAAAGCAATCCCTTCATGACCAGCTGAAACAAGCGGTTGCTACTGGCTTTGAAGCCGGCCTCGCTCAGTTTCCTGTCGGCTGGGATGAACTCTGCCACCATGACACAGGCTTCCTCAAAGCAGTGAACCCGAGCGGTGCTGGGATTCCAGTCCTTGAACTCGGCGTGGTTGGTGAGGCGCGGCAGCGTCAGCAGCAGGCACAGTTTGCTGTAGTCTTCCTTCGAGGGGCAATACTCCTCCAGCGCGTGCAGGCACTGCACGGCCTCCCGCATGGTGAATTCCAGCTGCAGGAACATCAACACCAACAGAGCCCTTTGTGGCACGTGCTTCTCAACAGCTGAAGAACGGGCAGTAGTTTCTCTGCTCCCATTCATTTATTACTATTACTGGTTATATTGTAATTAAAAAGGCACACACTATAGAGTCTGAAATTGTTGATGCAAATGTAGTTACAAGAGAGACAAATTCCCAGATGCTTTGACTTCCTAAAATGCCCCATCCAGTCCCACTTTCTACAGATTTATGGAATGCTTTCAAGTCACCGCAGATTTTTTAGGCTTAAAATTTTAAATCTGTAGCTGAACAGCTAGAATTCTATTAAAGCACAGAAGGTTACTTCCATTCTCAAAGCCAGCTGACTTATTTTCCCCTTTTTTATTTCTATGGAAAGCTATTGGCACACATTTTAAAAGGCTTGTAGACTGTTCTACTTTCAGTGATCAGCAGCTTTGAGTCACCTTTTATACTGAGATTCTGCTCATCAATCGAAAGTGTTAAAAACAGTCCAAAAGTTCTTAGAAAGTAAGACCTCCAAATGAATAAAGGGCTTTGTTACAAAGCCTGTTGACAGGTAAGAGCCAAGAACACTGTTAAATACACACAATTTGGCACTTGTACTTACAAATATTTAAAAAATATTATAACACCCCCCCACACACACACTTACCCATGTTGCCTTGATAGTTCAATACAGCAGCCTTTCATTCACAAAATGCGAAATCATTTAGTAACAAAATAAGGAACATTAATACGATTTTTTTGTCTCTCTACTGCTGTCTAATAACAGTATATAGACTGAGTGATTAAAGGAATAAAATGCTTTCCATTTACAACTATAAAGACAGACTTACTTTTAACTTTCTCTACACTGTCAAGAGAAAACCTTGCAGTACAATGTATGTGTAATGGGACAGAGAATTAAAATCAATTCAGTTTAGAAACCAAAATCAATTATCTTAAAGCTACTGGCATTCTTAATTTTTATTTTTGTAACATTTTAGTATTAGAGATTTGGTCTTACTCTATTGTCAAAATAAATGAAGAAGTATAACTAATTTCACAATCTGCACACCTTCTTTGCCAGTTTGAGTTAAGGCCTCTTTCCATATTAAAAACCTAAGCCCTCAACTCCTGCTGTTTGCACATTTAACTGAAAAAGTTCTTTGTGAACATATCTGTTCCCTTAAAAAGAAACCCCAACTGACCTTTCTCTATAAAAGCAGAAATTAAGATTAATTCAAACTTCAATCTTCTACCTGGCCCACATTAAGACAATAAACTTCTGTAGTTCTGAAGTTTGTTACAGAACACTTTTAGAAAGGAAGGAAAAGAAAAAAGCCTTGTGGTTTAGCATAATGGCCTAAAGTAAATCTGAGATCAGGGCCACAAACACAGCATATGGTCACTGATCTATGCTGCAAAGTTTCAAGCAACCCTTTTGTATGAAATTCTATTTGGGACCTGGGAGCCACACTGATTTCCAAAGGATACTGATTATTTTCTCCAGTGTTTATGAAACCATTTGGTAATAGCTAAAATTTTTGTCTTTAATGATGGGAGCTTCCACTCTCTCTTTAATCAGAATTTCTCAAGAGACTTCATGACAACAAAAATAATTCCCAAACCAGAAACAATTCTTACATGCTGAGGCTCATCTTCTGCTGACATCGCATTGTTTACACATAAGGCTTCCAAGAACTTCTGCTTCATTATAATGTATCGAAATCTGCAAGTGAGAAGTGAAATACTATACGTCTTGCTCTAGTAGGTAAACTAAACTTTAGAGACATGCAGGGTATTTTACAGCAAATTTTTGAATCAGACATAGAAAGGGCCACAACAAGGAACTCTGATCTCAAATTTTAACGAATTGGTAACCACAACCTTTTTTTAAACAGGAAATGGTTTTTTCCCATTATTGCTTTCAGAAGTGTTCTATTAAAAATATCAGAAGGCTAGTATGAAGAGATAAGTATACCTATCATACTTACTTCTTAAATAGAAATATGACAGAGCAGCCATCTATTAAAAGACAGTACAACATGCACCATATTTCTAAAGTGTATGGCAAATGACAACTCATTACAGATTGCGCGCGCTGATTTTAAGGTCAAGTTTAAAAACACGTGCACACACTTTAGGAACAGTACACAAGTTAGAAAAAAAACACCAAAAACCAAGGTGAAAAATTTAGAACTACTACTTTCATGGACGATACTTAAAAAATGTCTTATCCACAGCTAAAAAATTGAACTCTGACATACATTCTATTTTACCTTTTCTTGTCGAATTTTTCCATACATTCAAGAGGCTGAATAAATTGAAGAACCTCATCCCACTGACCATCAAGAATCAGCTGCCTAGTAAAAGAAAGTACAATGCCTTGAATTCACTAGAAAAGAATAATCTTTTTCTAAGTAAGAAGCTAATTTAAATAAAAAATAATTTAAACACACCAAGAGATCGACCCGCTTTGAAAAGTTAATACTCTGCACAGATGCCAAGACGACTGTCTGATGAGACTAATAGCAAGAGCAAAATACTTTCTCAACATTTTGTAAAAATAACTGCATACTAGAAGGACAAATATGAATTACTTATAAAGGCACGTCAAAAGGGACAAAATGATCCTGTGTCTCCTGCTTTACCTGTAATTCTTATATTAAAAAAAAATCTTACTTGAAGAGTTTAAATAAATATATTGATTCAATGAATACACCTCAAGGAATGAAAGAGAACTTAAAAATTAATTAATTTTAATTGTATAAATACTGCTGGGCCTATTTTGTAAAGGAGGTGGGAGAACAAACACAGAGCTCTCATATTAACCATGTAAGAGGAACAGCTTGGCAGGAACCATGCCAGCACAAGAGCTCCAACTCCAGGATCAGTGGCCTGGACTGAACAGGTAGATCAGTTCAATCCACATCTCAATAAAAGGCCCAGACCTACAAGGAAGGGATCAGTTTCGCCAGCCAAGCCAAGAAGGAAACAAACAAGTTGGATTAGTAACTCATTTTTCTGTAATTCTTCTTTCCTTTCAGTTTAGGCCAATATTCATAATTTTAATCAAAAGGGAAGCCAGGTGAGAAGTTTTGCTCAGTGATAAAATGTATTTTTAAATGTTTTAAGAAGAGCTGGATAGATTTTTCTCATGCTTCAGCAACATTATTATGTACCTTTGGCATGAGATAGAAGATAGAAATGATGAAAACTAAGAGTGCATCTACAATGATTATTTTAAAAAATATTGAGGGCATTATCCTGAATGGTTAATTGCACCAACTCTCATGCCTTGATGATAAAAGTTATTCCTTTCATGTTGTTAAATTTAAGATAAATCTAGGTATTCTTCTGAAATGCAGATAATATTTTTGGGGAAAAGCTTTAGAAACTGCTCATCCTTTATCTTAGAACACTGTAAAAATACTTTAGAAGTCAATAAACTACACACTTGGGTCCATGTGACCTGGTAAGCTGATAACACATCACAGATACCAACAGGTCTTGCTTTCCCATCCGGTTCCTGCTTATGGTCTTTCCCCAGCTTAGCCTGCACTAACACTGGCACTTGTTAAGATTCCTTCCTCCTTAAATTCACTGGTGTGCCAGGAAAATAGCCAAGTTAAAACGAATGAACAGGCAAACAAAAAAATGTAGCCAAGCCTATCCTGATGATGTCTAGTCACTTACTCCAAGTGGCTCATAGAAGCATGTCACCAATTCCAGAGTTGGAACACATTCCAGGGCTGGACCACAGAACAGGATCAGGAGGAAACAGAATAAGATGAGGGCACAAATTCAGATCTCCCATTTAGTGGCACAGGGCTGCCCACTCAATCACAGTCCAACTCTGTTTTCATATATGCGGTATTTAAGCACCAGAAAAAGCATTCCTACCTTAGAAAAAGCATGTCATCTGAAAACAAGCCATTAATGACTCCACTTTCTTTCTCAAGTGCCAGCATACTGATATGAAGTTTCCTCGAGTTCAAAAAATCTAGTATTAGCTTAATTATTTCAGCTTCTTTAACATTCACTGTTTCTTCAGCCGTCATGATGGCAGCCTAAAAGGAAAAATTTTAGCTATGATCAGTATCTTATTTTATGCTTTATTAACAAATGTTGGCTACTAACAAAAATACAGTTTTATGGAATAGAATGTAATAGTGTTGCAAAAATTAAATTACAAAGATTAATTAATTGATCTTAAGAGGTTGACTGTGAAGCCATAATAAAGACCTTACAATGCATCTGCAACTTTTTGATTCGTCCTATGCATATACAGGGGCCCATATAAACAAATCTAACAAAAAACCCCAATTCTCCTACAGCGTGAAAATATTGTGCTTACCAAGCCTGCAATATGAGGAATTTTCCTTCCTGAGACACAGAGAAGTTCAAAGCGCATAAGAGTCAGTTACTAGGTCATTATCTAGAGATCTCACATCCTTATACACGCAAAAGGCAAAGCACACTAAAATTGCCTTCTCTCCCTACCTTAATTTTGAAATAGTATATGACAATTAAATCAGGGGTTTTCATTCTTCCTTCATAAGGATGCTTATTTCTGCCTGCACCCCTCATGAAGAACCTAAAGCTCCAAATTCAAGGTGGCCTAAGACAGTCTGGCCTCTGGCTGCTAACTCCCCTTCACTCACTCACCTCCAATTGCACGTTCCTGGCCCTTCCCGAGCACTCCACGCTTTTGCCACTGCCTTAGCTATTCCACCAGCTCACGGCAAGCGGCTCAGTGGTCTAAGGAGCTGTCCAGCCAGCAGAAAGGAAAAGTGGGCAGATGTAGCTGGGGCCCTGGCGGCCAACAGTCACCTTGTTTAAAGCTCCCATGGGTACAAGGTCCAAGCTCCTTTGCAACACAATTCCTCCAAGGATATGAGAGTTGTAGCATGTACTCCTCTTACGAAAGCTAAATTAAACTCTGCTTCTGGCTAAATCTTGGCTGGTTGCTTAAGTCTAACTTAAAGTAGAAGTTGTCGAACATTCTTAGAAAGACTTTACAGTTCTATCTCCCAAACTGTTCTTCAGAAAACAGTCTGGGGATGCAAGAAGAAACCTACGACACAGCCAAGGCACGGAAAGAACTCTAAAACAAACAAACAGAAAAACCCACAAACCAAAACACCATGGAGCAGACTCTCATATACAAGAGTATGACTTCACATCAGGAAAATTTCAATGTAATCCCATGTCACTACTGCAGAAAGGGGCAGTCTGTCTTGTCACCTCTGCATTGAGCCACACATGCCCAGCCAGCTCACAGCACCCCCGCCTGGGCTGAGTGCTGAGCCAGAGCACTGCTGAGCCAGGGGCAAGTTAAGCACTCCGTGGACACAGGGGCACTAATGCTGACACAGGGAACTAAAAGAGCTTTGCTTTCTGGCACTAGCAGTCTTAACCTGACTTAAACTGATTATGAGAGTGCACCAAATAAGACAGAAAAAACCAGTATCAGTGAGGAACCCTCTGCAGGAGGCAATATCTCCAGGAACAAGGAGAGACACTGGGGCATCAGTGATCTGAAAAATGAGCAACGGGAGATGACCACACAGTGCAAGATGTCCACAGCAAGAGCTTATAGTTTCCAGCTTCTCCCCACTTTGATTCAAAAGGAAAAATAAAAATACTTCTCAATTCCCTCATGCAATCATTCACTTATGCAGAAATCTAGCAACTATGATGCTGAAAGATAACCAGTTGTGGGCAACACAGGTCCCAGGACAAACTGAAGAGCTGATGCAGCCTTCAGACACCTCAGCCTTAGAAAACTGGAGTTAATAAGCTAGTTATCTATCTCGTATTAGAGAAAGATGCAGAGAAACTGAGTAAGTTTGAATAAATCAAATAGAACACTCAGAGTATTAACAAGAAATGAATTATTTACCAGAGGGGAGGGGAAGAGACAAATAATCCAGTGAAACTTCTCACTGATCGTCATAAACGAATGCTAGTGAACTTGAAAGGACACAAAAAATTAGGCATTAATAACATGGGGGTTTGCACTATTGTCTAAATGCCCAAGTTTTTCATCTTCCTCACAGCTGTATGCCAACTTTTTTCCACATAAATTTTTGCCAGAACATCTGAAGAGTAAAGCATTCGATTATAGCAGCACAGTTTATTTTGGAACAACAGAGACCTAGTTGTGCCAGATGAAATGGCCTAACTTCTTAAAATGGCTGGGTTTAATTCTAATTTTCGTCACAAAAGACTCCAATCACCAAGTATTTTGATGGGTCTCATGAAAGACACACCCAGAGACCACAAGCACTCTCAGCTAGTAAAGTCACAGGGAAAAACTGAAGTCTGGCTTGCAGAAAACTTTGCTGCAGGAAAGCAAGCCAGACCCACAAATCCAGATCCAGAACTTGTAAAAGATGCTTTTTCCTTACACTGCAGCACTGTTTCAACTTCCCCTTTTGGCAACTGGATATCAATTTTTAGTCCCAGAGAAAAATTCAACCCTATACTGAAGGGAAAAAACCACAAATTTAACCAGCAGTTTAGTATTGACATCTTAATTCACAACCTCACCTAAAGCATTTGCATTTCTCTTTTATTACGCTTTATGGCACTGGTGGTTTTTATATAAACTAAAGTAACCTCCTTGTAAGAATCCCCATCAGAAAACTACTATGAAAAAAGCAGACTAAGATTTTCTTTGAAGAAAGGAACACCAAGTCCAGCTTTCTTTTCAACTGGATATACTGGATTCAAGTCCAAACAGGAAACCACTCTACACAGCTTCAAGTCTGTCTTAAAATTAATAATTTATATATTGATGAAAAAACCAAGCATAATACTCAGTATTTGTTTAAGAGTACAACTATATTAAGTAAAATCTAGCATCTGCGAGCAGATGTACTCCATTTTCTATTGTAATCTTTTAAAATAACAGGCTTGTCCTGAACATAAAGCCTTTGACAACTTTAACACTTGATTTCACTTGCATAGATCAGGATAAAGAATGATTGTGCCCTCCATATTTGATATAAGACTAGTAATAGCACTTTCGGGGCACTGTAAAAAAAATGTAGTATAATACCTAAACCTAGTTTGGATACTGAACTTCAGAAAAAGAGTTTAAGTACGCTGATAAGTTCATGAATTAACAGTTTAATGGAAATATTTAGTGTGCATTTGCTGCCAGAGCAACACAAATAGCTAGAAAAGAACAGTAAACCTACTAGAGAAGATTTTCACATAACTGATGCTTTTTAGGCTGATGAGCTCAGACTTCTCCTATAAGCATTATGCTGTCAAAGCAATAAGCAGACCTCTAACACTATCATGAAATGATAAATATACACAGGCTTACACATCACCCTCTATGAAATCTGTCAGGTTTTATGACATTCAGTGGTATGTCTGTCTGTATATAAAAAAATATAATAATTAAAAAGCAAAGAACAGCAGGGAAACTCAAGATTAGAGCTCAAGCTGCATCTTTGGTCCATCACACTGTATTGCTTTCTGCCAGCACATATGGCACATAACGTCACAATCTGATCAGCTCAAACACTAATACTCAAGAATGATTGAAGCACAGCATTAGCTTGAGGTATAAATGAAAGTAAATGAGAATTAGAGCTTAATATTTCAGGTACCTTCAACCAACAATGTTTCTGCTGCAACCTTTTTATGTTACTCAGTCTTTTCAGAGCTGCATTCCTTCCTTCTTTCCCCTGTTCACTCCCCCTTATCATCTTCCCCTAGTTTTCCTACACCAAGAAAAAACCTTCTTGCCCCAACGCTGGCACACCTTTTGTCTGTAGATTCAATGAACAAGATATCATTTAAACAAGCTCTTTGGAACACAAGACTACCTACTGCTAAATCTTCCAGAGAGAGGCTTCACTCTTGTTCTGTTCCTTCTCATGTTCTAAGAACATGCCAACAGCAAGAATCATGGTGTTTAAAACATAGAAAACAATTCTTAAAAAAAAATTAAAACATATTTATATCCACTTATGCATATAAATATACTATTTCAGGAAAATCTTTGTAAAACTAGAAGCATCTAAAACTAGCGTTAAATAATTTATCTTCCTTAGAAGAAATTTAAAATGCACATGCATTCACTTAAAAAAATTTCAAGTTTAATATTCTTAACAACAAGTCAGTAGTGAAATTCTACAATAAGCATTATTCCTACGTTATCTGTCAACTGAAAGAGATCACTTGCCAACAGTATACAATATACATTCGGAAAACTGGGCAAGGAATATAAAATAACTACTCTGAAACACAAGATAAAACACATTATAGTTCCAATCTTAAGTGTCATACTGTGAGAGCAGTGACACATTTTAAGTGAGCCTCGAAGCCAAATTAGGAGTCTTGGTTCACTGCCTTCACTGACAGCTGCGACGCGTTCCCCACAACCTCAGCATCCTGGTGAGCCATGTCACAGAAAACCCCAATGGGAGCAAGTCATACATATTTAAAAAGCCGGCTATTTTGCATTAAGTTATTTCATCTTCTAATCCATCCCACAGGCACATATGACCCTCTTGCCTGCCCAGAGGCCATTCCGGAGTTCTGCCTACACAGAGGGCAAGGGGAACTCGGGGCCGGTCAGCACCTACTGGCTCCGTTTCTGATGTGCCCTCAATCATCTTCCAGTTATTCTGTATCAAAGGAATTCACAGAGAAGCAAACGTCACTGTAGGCCAGATTTTTTATCACAGCTGATTCCCACAGCAGTCAGTGCACTCACTGACACCCATTTCACTCTTAGATGGCCCAGTTCATTATCTCAAATGAATTGCACTAAACATGTTAAGCCCTTAATAGAAAACCTGCACCAAACTTCGCACAGCTGAGCTCTATGACTGAAACCTTTTCTGCTCCAACATACAGCAAGTCAGTGTCCTCTTACAGCCCAGCCTCTCCTGCCTCGCACAGATTTTTCGCTGGCTTGCCCTCTGTAATCCATTGTGCCACCCTGCTGGATCAGCTGTTGCTGCAGAGCCGCGCCGGTAATCCTGCTCTGCTCCCCTGCTCTGGAGGTGACCGCAGAGCCCGAGCCATCCATCAGTCCCCAGCCTCACCCAGCGCATTCCGCGCCGCGGATGGCAAAAAGGTGACATTAAATTATGCAATACTTCACGTTAGAGCCCAAACAGAAGGCAGAAAAATAAAGAGACCCGAATAACATCCAGAGACGAGAAACGAAGGCGTTTTGAGGGCGATACCCGCACTCGCTCCAGTACGTTCTCCCTCTCCACGCGCGAACCCACGCCCAGCCCCGCCCGGCCGGGGGAGCCGCCCGGGCCGGCCCCGCTCCCGCATTTCGGAGCTGTGGCCCGGACACAACAAAGGGGCGGCGGCGCCGGGGCCGGGGCGATGGGCCCGGGCGGGGGAGGCGGCGGCCGCGGAGACA
>WBMV01006289.1:2913064-3000056 GCA_013396655.1 Campylorhamphus procurvoides | reverse complement strand
CCGCCTTTCAGCCCACCTCCACCGCCCAGTTCCGCCGCCCCCCGCCCAGCCCCGCCCGCCGTGCCGGCCCGGCCCCGCAGCAGAGGCGCGGGTAGCGCGGTGTCCCCGCACGGGCCCGGTCGGAGCACGGACCGCCCCCCGGCCCGCACAGCCCCGCACAGGGGGCTGAGGGTGTGGGAGCTCCGCGGGTGGCACCGCCTCGGGCCGGGATGGCCGGGGAGCCCCTCAGGGTGTTCTGCTGCCTTCTGTGGTACCTGTGCCTCACGATGTACCTCTGTGGGGTTTGACTGTCAGTCACGATTTGGTAATGGAGCGTCCAAAGATTATGGGGTCTCAGGGTCATCACGGTGAACGGGCACTAAGTGTTCTCTGTGTTTAAATGTGGCGGTGAGAGGAGGCACAGAAATTCCTGGGACAAAGCGCCCATGCCTGTACTGCAGTGCACGGGCAGGCCCTGCCCAAACACACCGTGCCAAGCTCCTGACAAGCAGAGACATGACTTTTTTATTTTTTTTTTTTCTTTCTAATTGTGCATGCATGCCGTGCATCAGAGATCCAGGGAAGGCTGTCTGGGATTTGACTGAAGCTGAACTGGATTCACAATCACAAAATGTGAAGAATGACAGTGAGTTCAATTCTCCCTGCAAACTTTAGCTGGGCACCTGCTGAAGGGCAGAGGGCAGTCATGCTATTTTGTCTCCCTCTTGTCTTTCTGAGCAGGAATACAAATGAATGCTCCAAAGGCCATCCAGCGAGGAGTGCTGCCGGGGATGAGCAAAGAATGTGGGACTATGGTTCCTTCTGTTCAATTCCCAGCGTTACTTCCCAGGAAGATTGATTTGCTGGTAAACCACCAAATCCCTCCCTTTACTTCCAAAACTATCACTTGTTGCTTGGTCGCCTTTGGAGGCAGTGCTTAATAGAAAATGTAGTTATAGATATGAAACTGTTTCTCAGTATACCTGATACAATACAGCTGATAAATCAGAGGGAGTGTAGAAAACCAAGATGACTTCAATTGTCTAAACAGCTGTATGCATAACTTTGCTGAACATATAGAAATCCATTTTAAACTTTGTTTAACCTACAAACCACTAGGTAAACATACACATGCTTTTAAATTTAATCTTGATTTCAGAGTGGGTTTACAGTAGTTATCTTATTTGCAATAGCTTTGTTTTCAGTGGAAGTTCTGAGACCAAATCTGAGACCATCTCTGGAGGGCATGAGTTTCAGGATGAAAGAAAGGTAAAGCTTCTCCCCAGTTATGGACCCAAAAGAAAGAGTAAATTAATTATGAATTTTACATTATGTTTCCTGCTCAGAATGTTGGACCTTTCAGAAGGAAGTAGCAAATTCCTATACTCTGGAAAGAGTTTTCAAGAACCAACCTCTCAGGAAGAGGTATGGAAGAATAGGTAGCAGTAGTTGGTGGACCCACTTTGTAGGGCAGTCATTACTCAAGTATTTGGTGTGGACACATATAGTAGCATCCCCTGGGAAGATGGCAGATGGAATATCCTGTTCTCTGGTTGTTTGCAACTGTTTATTCAGGCATAGAAACATGTCTTTGAGATGGTCTCAGCTTGTCTGAACTCCCTACTCATTACTGCAAAGAAGGTAACTCCCATGAATAGCAAAGCTGCTGGGTGTGGGTTTTAGAGAGCTTGAAAATCAGGATTAGTAGAGGAAGAGATCTGCATTGCCTAGTGACAAAACAGGGTGCTGCAGTCTGTTCTTGGAACGCTTCAGAAAAGAAAATAGTAATTTTGACTATTTTATAGACGTTGCAGGTGGCTGCAGACAATGTCAACAAGGCTGGATGCATTCTTAGACTTATTCCTGAATGCCAACCTTGCACAAATCTGCCAGTCGAGTCCAGCAGTTTGTACGAAGCACCTTTGTGTTGCCACCCTAAAAATAGGCAAATCTCCTACTTTTCAGTACTTGTAACAGAGCCATTCAACCATTTACATTTTATAATTACATGTTCTTGTAAAAACTAGGAAAAAATTCTGTTTAAAACTTTATTCTGAAAACAGCTTTTACTCATTTTAAGGAAGGATTTCCAGAACTTTGGGGTGACAGTTCAGCAAAATTCTAGCATAATCTATAGAATTCTTTACGTCAGCATCATAGCTCCAGTTTTGGGTAGCTTAAACAAGAAAATACTGAGCCAAAGTATAATCTGGCTTCCAGTAATTTAAATAATTGCAGGCTTGTGGGGCCTTGCCAGGTCTTGTACTGCAGACATTTAGATCAGTGATGATGAAGAAAGGATAAGACAGAGCTGCTGTGATGGAAAGCTTCATATTAGCTTTTAAGTCTTTCTGCAAAGCTCCATTAACAGATTAACAGTGACATAAAAGTGCATACAGGTATTACTTAGTATGTCTTCATAAAGTTCACATACCATTAACTGCAAACTTAAACATGACTTATGTGAAAAAAATTCTTTCATTATCTTGCTTAAATAAATTTGTCAATGGATAACGAAATACTCCATGTGTTTATAATGCTGAATAACAGCCTGAAGGAAGTTTTAAATAATATTTTTCAGTGAATGCTCAACTTGTTTGTACTATTTTCTCGAATCCTGGTTGTTATTAGTGCTTCTGATCAGAGGCAGTTCTGTCCAGTATTCATAGTTATCCTTAAAATCAAAATTTGATTAAAAGTCCATGTTAAGAAACCCGTCTCCCAAAGAATTGGTACTGAGCTCTGAAACGTGTATATTTTGCTTCCCTGACTCTTAGGAAGACCAGCAATTCTGAGTATAAAACAATGTAGTTGCTTTTCTTTCTTGGTAGAAGGAAATAAGTTGGAGTAACTTCCCCATCATGCTTGACTCTTTGCTGTGGTTGTCTAAATAAAGTATATTTTTTTTATTCTGTATGTAAGCAAGTCTGATGGTATATGTGCATTTATATGTATGCATACACAAAGCCATTTCATATACTTTTTCCTAAACAGAACAGATTGCTTTTAAAAACAAATTGCCCATAAATTAACAAAAATGTTGTCCATGTTAAAGACACTTTTCCTCCCCCTGCCATTAATACCTGGAATAACAATATTTATGGTGTTTCGTGGGTTTTTTTTAATTTCATTGTTGTAATTTTTAAATTTTTTTAATTAGAAAGATGTAAAAGCAGCTGAAAAGGGCTGTGGCTGCCAAGATACATCTTTATAGCTACAATTCTTCAAGCTGCTTATTCAGCTCATTAAATTAGTAACAAGGCAGCAAAGAAATGCTAATTTGCCATTTGAAAAGATCTAAATAGTTAAAGCGTTAGCCCTTACCAAGCTGTGTCTTTTTTTATTAAGCTGTTAGAAAAAAGACATCTGACATCTAGCTGATCAGTACAGCTGGATTTGAGAAACAAAGCTGTTTTTTGCATCACATTTGTGTGGTGATCAATCCAAAACTTTTGGTTCCAAGTGTAACTCTCTGCACTGGATCCCACAGCAGTACAGATTTTGATTCAGAAACTCTGTACAAATTCAGACACACAGTACTGTCATTTTCTGTCAAATTAACCAGGGTGTGAGCTGAAGTTTCTTAGGGATGGTGTTGTTTGCCAAAGGATAGAAAAAACAAAGCGTATTCTAAAGCCAATCTGTACAAAGGCTGTTTTTAAAAGAAAATTTTGAGCTGGGATCACCACTGAAAAAATAGCTTTACTGGGTGCAACTGGCTGTTTGTGTTCCAACATAATTCACTGCTTGTGTCAGCCTGTTTGTGATGCTGTACAGGGAACTGATTGAGCTGGCTGAAAAATAACCAGTTCTTGGGAGGAGGAAAAGCTATTCATTTTCACCCAGAGTAGTTTTCAATTCAGCATTAAAAGTCCTAGTACTAGATTTCATGTATTCTTGAAGCTGCCCTTCAAATAGCTCTGAAAATTTGAGATTCTTTATCTATGTAAGTTAGCCCAAGAGCTCAGTCAGCCTGTTGACAGTGCAGTGATGTCATGTCCCCTTTCAGCAAGTCCTTGCTCTTACTCTGCAACCCAGCAGGACAACACAGAACACCAAAAAGGGCTTGACTTGGGCTGGAAAAATTGCTAACTTACAAATCTGGAAGAGACTCCTTATTTTTTCAATATCATTTCTGTTCAAAGCAGCACCACTAGCAAGTACAGGTTATTTCACTAAAAGTCACACACGTGCTTTATACGGTGTCTTGACAAAGGTAAGACTTCAGCTCACCTTGAAAACCTTTCAGGCTGAAGCAATCCTGTTACACTGACCAGTAAGTTTTTTGGCTTTGGATCAGTGGAAGCTACAGAAGTTTATCAGTTGACTTGAAATTATGAAACTCACTTCTGAAGAGAATAGGGTAACACCTTGTTGTCCTCAAGAATGAAATGTGAAGCTTCATTCTTCAACAGCCTTCCCCTGGTAACATCAGAAAGCTGGACTATACATGGAAGTAAGACAAATGATGGGAAACAAAAGAAGAAATAATAATGGTTCATATTTCCTACAATTTCCACAATTGCTGAAATATGAGAAGAAACAAGATGTAAATATTAATGTGAACTGATAATTTTAGTTTATATTTAGAGGTAAGCAAGAAAACAAAAAAAATATTCTTTTGGTGCCATGCTTTTATTTAAATGAAAGGAAAAACTACACTGTACCACATAAGTAGCAATGACAATATTTTACAGCACAGCATTTGAAAAAATATGGAAGCTATGCTCCATAAAAGTGGACAAGTAAGCACACAATACACTGTACATTTTTCAACAGTGCCCATTAAATCATAATTAAATAGCTGAATTTGGCTTTAAACAGCCAAATAATAAAAACTAACAGTCATACTAACATTAAAAAAAAAAAAAGAATTCAGTAGCTATTATGACTGTTAGAATATGAAATTTTGCTCCAAAAACTAAGACAAGAGTTTGGCAATTCAGTCGTAGCAACAATAATAATAATACCCCTGATGAAAGCACCAGTGTGTTCTGAAAAGGTCAGTGATAAATACTGGCCTTTATGGAAAGCTTCCTTTTTTTTTTTTCTTTTCTTTTTTTTTAAACATGATCCCAACCAAAGATCCACTGTAATTAGAAAATCTGCAGGCTTAAAAAGGAAAAGCATATCTAGCTTTACTCTTCCTGTATTAGGTAAAACTTTATACTGCGAGCAATGAAATTTTCAACTGCATTATTCACATTCTACTTTTTGACATTGCACAAATCTTTAACCTGTTGACAAATGTAAATTTCGTAATACATTCAGATATATTTAAAATTACTCAAAGAATTCCTGTCACGTTTTTAAGCTCTTTGATTAGACTGATGCGTGTGTCTTTATGGTGTTGCAAATCTTCAGTTAAACCATAGTACATATTTTAGAAATAAAAAGCCTCCCATGATAAAACTTCTTTTGAAGTTATTCACCATTTGTGTGTCAGTTAATTCCAACCTCCTGGTTTCTTGAATCACTGTATATTATACACAGTTTCATATTGATATTTAAGATGTTCCTACAATGGTGTTTGTAGGAACTGTCTAACAGGCAGAATGTGCAAATCCTCTTCCCCCCCCTTTTTAATATTATTTATATCCTATATACACAATATGTATACACTTGAAATATAAGAGTTACATATCCTGGTGATATACATGCAAACAGTAGGAATCAGCTAACCACAAATAGTTTTGAGCCACATACATATTAAACATGTATTTTAAAGTGTTTTTTTCTTTTTTTTACAGTTTTAACAAATATACATAAATATAAGAACATAAATTACAGTAAAACTGACAGCATTTTTGAGAAAATGTTTATAATCCAGATGCACTGATGCCTAAGGCCTTATAATTTAAAAAATTACTGTTCTAAACTGCTTAATGACATCTCATTCCTGTGCATCTTTTTCTTAAGTAGATGAGTACATCATAGTAGTGAGGCATAGTGTCTCTCAAAGCAGTTTAATGAGAGAAATACGAACATAGCTTTAGTCTCCCCATGAAACGGAATGGACTACATACTCATAGCACAATACTGTCTTATGTTAATGGAGTTGTCACAACACTGAAACAGAACAGAATCACAAATCATTCAAGTCTTTTCCTGAGAATGAGATTTCCCCCCCACACACAACAAATTCTCTGGTGTACGGTTGTTATCAAAATAGCCACAGATTTAGGGGAGGCTTCAAGTTTGTATTTTCTATTTTTTTTTCCAGAACAGTGCTATGTTAAAAGCAAATTATAAGAGAAACAAACACTGAAATGGAATAGTGATTTATAAAATAATCAAACACTGTTTTTGAAATAAATGCAGCCCTTGATAAATAATACTGAAATATGCCTAGAGTTTGGTTTTGCAAATGGTCATGTTCTAAATTTAGTGAAATGTCATTTAGGCTTTTTTGCCAAATATACTTAAAAAATCACTCTGTCACAAGACATCACCTGCTAGTGTCAAGAAAACAATTTACTAAGACACACTGAAAATTCTTATCAGATGTCTATTCCCTAGAAAATTGAATTAAGTCTGAGGTGGCAAATCTGAAGACAGAAGTGGCCTGGGTCTGAAAACCAATGGGAATTAGATACACAACTTCTGAAAGGTCTGTGACTTAGTGAATTCTGTGATTCTTCTCAATATTTAGTGTTCTGTCAGGCAAACATCAGGGATCTAGTTTGGACTGTATCACAAGTTCCTATTCCTTCCTTGAAGCAGCAGTACCTGCCATGTGCTCTCTCTTCAGCTGAACAGTGCAAAGCAATGAAAGAACACTTACTTCAACTGTTTGAGAGATCTACCAAATCTTTTTACGGTGCATTTTAATGGTATTATGAACATGCATGGTCAGTCATTACATCTCAGATGGCAATTTACTGAAACAGGAAAAATTGCATCACCTAACTATACCCTGAGTTGTTAAATAATTCATTTGAAGGAAACTTCAAGCAGTTCAAAGGTTTTTTCCTTTACTGTTTAGTTTATAAGCAAATCAACATTATTTAATTGAAAAAGAACTATAAATACAGAGGGGAATGAATCTTGATTTTGTTACAGCACACAGTAAAGATCTTGCAGAACAGACCCGTTCAGCTGTTATTCAGTGACATACAACTTATCATTTAGTCTTTACTGTAAGTCAGTATGCAAAGTTTGATGGTATTGAGAATATGAAGTATTTCTTTAGTGAAAGAAAAATATCTCGAGACAAGCACAAATACAAACATATAAGGCAACAGATGTAAAAAATGTAGTTTGAGTCACTAAAGAGGAACATTCAGTGCTTCAGTGTATCTAATCAAAATACAGAGCAAATATACTCTATATGTTGTATTAGCACATACAAATCTCCACACAAGTCAAACATTTCCATAATCACTCATAATTATTCACCTAAGTGATAATCTTCTGCACTCCTAAACACTGTGTTTACATTCCAGTTGGACATGATAATAGAACTTGGTGTCCAGTTTTAAGTTCTAAGAGTCTTGTTGGCAACTAGAAATCTATTTCCTATAGGCAGTAAAGATGAAGTGCAAGTTTATCATAATCAAGCAAATTTGTTCCCATCTACTATGCCTTGGTGGGTAAAAGTTTCTTAGGAGTTACTGGTCTCTTGGTTTGCCACAAATGGCTGTGAATGGTAATTGCATCAACACTGGCAGACAAAGTTTTGGCAGGTATGTGGCTAAATTGCTTCCTGTCAGAGTTGTATTTATACAGTCCCTCTATCATTTTCTTTGTGATAGATTTGGGACCTATTCCCGTTAACTTATTGATTTCTTCAGTATCAGGGCAGTACGTGTACAGAGATCGGAACTGGCAGCCTGAATCCCGGAACAAGATCAAGAAATTATTGGCATCAGATTTTTCCATTTCCTTTAAAAGAAAGAAAGAAAAAGATTCAGACTATGAGTTTTGCATTGTAGTTAGAAAACACTCCAAATCATTTGATTATCATTTTGAATTTGTTTTCTACCAGAGCTAAAACTTGTGGCTAACTCTGTCCACTGGAAGACCAAATTTTCAATCGTTAGAATTTGCTAAGCTTCACCTATCTGAATTTTGATACGGTAGGTATCTTTCTCAAACAAAGCCTACTTTATTTACACAATTTCAGCTATAGTTTAGTTGAACCTCAAGAACAGACATCCTAACAGGTTTTCTGGAGACTAAATATTCTTTTCCTCATCCATTTCATTATAGTTACAAGCTTGGAAACAGGAAAATTTAGATGTGTCTCAGTATGCCTGAAGCATCCTCTGGTGCCAAAATGGGGTTTCAGTCATCCCTAAATCCATTCAATTTTGGTCAAAGCATAAAGTCAGTTGGAGTATGTTAAACTAATGTTCTTCGTTAGCTGAAATCTCCAGATTCCTATTCTACCTAACACAACTTCTAAGAGACGTGTACAGCTTCTGATAGTGCTGTATGCTTCACCCTACAGGTAAGCATGACTGACATTTTTGCAGCTATTCTTTCCTGGGATTTCTGGGGGTCATTTTGCTCCCAATTACTTGAATTGAAAGAGGTTGTCCTGATTTTTCACTTGGTATTCCAAATGGTAGCTAGAAGGACAGAGAAAGCAGCATCTAGATAGGAATGCAGAAGGATTACAAAATGAAGAAAGGGCAATAAATACTGCAAGGAAATTTATTTTGGAAAAGAAATTAAATCTGGATTCTCAGTATCTGTATTGTTTGTTCTATTTAATCTGTCATATTTGTCACAGCTGGTAAAAGGAACAGTCCCATTACTCTCAAGGTTCAGACTCTGTCTTATTCCTTTTGCATGGAAACACACTGGTCTATGAGTTCTCACCCTTACAATATTTGTCTATCTTCATAAAGGTTTATACCAGCCTAAGAGAAAAGACTGGAAGGCACTTTCCTATAATAGGAAGTTCTGAATTTGCCAGAACTGCAGTCCAAGTACTGCTTGGACACTGCAGAAGAGCCTAGAAGCGACATGTTTCAGTTTTTTTCTGCTCATGAGGCTGCTGTGCCTTAGTTCTAGAGTTCCCAATCTGAGGATCTGTATGTATGAGGGAAAACAATTTCATAAGCAAATTATGAAAGTCTACATATTGAAGTTCCACATAAAACAAGCAGTAACTATTAATTAACCTGTGAATTAATTCAGCTTCCTGTGCTGCATGTACAACATGACACCTGTTATTTCTAAGGCCCTGGAGAATGTTTCTGCCTACATAGGAAGCAAAAGATACAGAAGTTACTGAATCCCTTCACTAAGAGCTGCCATAACCTCAAAAGACTCCTTTCAATATTTGCATTTACATTTAAGCATCTCCATAATGCCTGATTGTGGCTTGACTTAGGTGTTTACACTTTTAGGGGAAAAATTCCCTTACCTCCAGTATCTTCTTCTTTTGACCTTCATTTACTTTCCCAGCCAGGCAGCAATGTGCCAGCGCATTCTGAATTATGTACTTATTGGATTTAGCACTGGGTTCTTTGAAGAGCTTTGGTCCTATGGAAAAGGAATGAAAAATCAGCTAAGTTAATCAATAAGCCAACAAAGAGTTACTTTATATGCTGTGAAGCACTTTTGGCATGGACTTCCTGCATGCATAAAACCACAAATCCATGAATAATACAGAATTAGGCTAGAGACCACAAATTTCACAAACAAGTAAAATGTCATTCTTTCAGCTGTCACTGAATTTACTTCCAAATGTGTCTTTCATTATTAAATCATTATTATTGGCAGCCTTGGTAAATACATTTTCTCTCAGAGGATTGTTTTTTATGAACAATAAAACATTTTGCTTTTTCTAACTCAAATTTCAATTGTCCAGGAGAGAACAGTATCTTTATTTTCCATTGTCTACACCTATGATTTCAAGGGTGAAAGGTATAACAATGAAGCAGATGCAATGCTGGGAGTAAGAGCTGCCTGTCCACTTTGGAATTCCAGGAATGTTTCACCCAAAACCAGGGATAAAAGCTCTGGCCTGAGACTTGTCAGGTTATTCTGTCTGTAAAAAGACTTGATTCATCTGGTTGAAGGAGAAATCTCTGTTTTAATCTTTCAAATATATGCATACTTGTATTAAGACCACTTGAAAAACCCAACATATTATTACGAAGACTTAGAAAGGAAGATGGTATACAAGCAATTACCAATTAAGATTAAATCTCAGTTTGTCTATGCTTTGGGGGAAAAAGCCTAGAAAGTACCTAATATTATGCTACCATTTTCACAGAGAAAGTGATATTAGGTGGACAAAAATGGAGCTTTTAAAATACTGATGGTGCAAGTTCTTGGCAATATCACATGCTGTATAGTTAAAAAAAAAAGTGATGAAAATACCATTATTATTTGATTTATAATATAATAAAGAATTAGTAGTCAAATTTTAAAGCTCTTAATCAACAACAAAGGATCTGTTAGAAAACAAAGGGTGCAGAATATTTATATTCACATTGCTAAGCAGATTTTTTTCCTGTTGCAATTTGTTTTTTGATTTTTGTAACTCTATTCTAAATTGAGCTGAAATTTCAACTCGCCTTGCGAGAGACACTGATGAAAGGCACAGTGATATGTGAGCCCATTTACTATTTTGAGCCTACCTGCAGTTTATTCTGGTTATCACAAATGCTACGGAGTCCATACTTTTATTTTGGATCTAAAATTTTAACCTTGTATTATTGCCTTGTATTATCTACTTTAAAAGAGGTGAAAGTAACATTTCTATCAAAGTGTCCTCAATCAAGTTTTAGGAAGCCAACTCAAGATAACTGAAAACTTTTCAGGCATAGAACTGCTAATTGGCAGGTACTTCTGGGAATATTGTTGTCACTGACCTGTGTACTCAGTAGCAGAGGCAACTGAAGAAGTTGTAGATGCGTTTTCCCAATCTTTTTCTCCGTTACGACTACCACAGCGACTTGGAGATAAAAATCCTTCCACAGATTCAGACCTAAACATTAATTTTAAAGTCTATTAAAAAAATTCACAATGTTCATCTGAGAAGCCTTCTAATATCAAAGGAAGGCAAACTGCATTAAGGTGAAACACAGTGATTTGAACTGTAGACTATAAACCTAAAAGCAAAATATTTATTGAAGAAATTAAAGGAAAAATGAGTTCATGTACTGTATAAAGTGTCTTGAGTGATGCAAGAAGTTGGTATTTAGATGACTTATACATTAGTCAATCTTTGGGCTACATCTGAGGGCAGAAACCTAGCAGATATTCTTGGTTGTGGAAATTGAGGTTACTTTTAACATTAGCACTGGAAAAGCAATGTTATCTCATGTATCAAACAAACCAGTTCTTGACAGAATGATGAATATGAAATAAACATTTAGTTCATTTATACTTATCACTGCAACAACTGGCAGTGGGAACTCCTGTATTTAAGGAGTTTTAAATTTCCCTTCTAATTTTTGTTTCCACAAGCAGTAACTTCTGGTACTATAATCCTTCAGGCTGAGCTCAAATATGAACAGTTTTGCATTTCAAGAAAGATTCTCAAGGTTTCCTAAATTATTATAAGATACTTCAAATTTATTTTTATTGTGGCTACTGCATAAGCCAGTCAAATTTTTAGCTTATAATGAAAGCTCTTCCAAGTGAGAAGAAAGACACAGAATAAGGAAAAAAAATGGTATTATATCAGCATTTACATGCATGCTCGTTTTCAGTGAAATAAGCAACAGATGAAAGTTCAATTTATATCTTATACCTTTTGTGATTAGCACCTGCTTGAAGAAAATCTCAAAGGTATCACCGAAATTCTGTCAGTGGGATCATCAAAATACAATTCTTATACAAGGACAAGGTGACAGTAGGGTCCGGAAAGATACTAAAAATTATTTCAACTCTGTTACTTTTAGCAATTTGTACTGAATTTTATGTTTTAAAAGTCTCAGTCCCCTAAACCAGATCCAAATCCAGAGGAAGATGTACTGCTCATTACAAGCATAGTACAGCACTGCACATCTACAATTCCACAGACAGGGGTCATCTCCTGAAAGTCTGCGTAGATGAGCAACATCAAGCTTTTTCTAATAGCCAATATAGCTGGAAGAAATCCCCATCTCAATTAAAACTGATCATTTTTAAGAGATGACAAGAGATGTTAGGTCACTTGGATCATTTTATTAAAGTTTCTTACGTAATAATTGGGAAGTCATTTCTCAAGACATCAAGGTAATGAATTGCAAAGTCAACTGGAAGCAGCTGCAGGCCTGTCAGAGCTGGTGAGTAAAGCATAGTGGCCATGGAAACATGACATGCAGCATCATAATATGTACTACTCCTTTTCAACCCCTTTTTTCTAGTTTGCCTTTCTTCCCTATTTCTTCTCTATACAAAAAATTAGTATTTGTCTGAATATAATTAGATAGTTACATAGAAATAATAATTTTCCTCTGAATGGTAATACAGGTTTTGTATATAAAATTAAAATTTTTCTGTTGTTTTCAGGTGATTTCTAATGCAAAATAAATTCTGGTATTTGGAAAAGGATGATGTCCTAGTGAGCATTCAATAACCTCCTGTACAAATGCTAAAGGAAAAAAAAAGCCAGAAGTTCCAATGTTAAAAAAGAAAAGAACTATGTAGCATACAGGTTTAATGAAATATCCACAGGTTGAGACTTATATACAAGCAAGTGAATTAAAGAGACCGTGAGAACAGCATTTTGTTTTGACCTCATTTATACCTGCCCAACTGGTTTACTTGGTAAAATTTGCAAAACAAATTATCATGGCTCAGTTCCCTAATGCTTAACAGTGGAAACTCTCCACCTCTCAAATGAGGAAAACATACCTGTTCTTGGAGTACACAGTATATATATGACCTCTTTAAAATTCATGCTAGTTTTACATAGTTAATTATCAAATTTTATTAAATGAAATGGTTATTTTAGCTTTACCTTGGTGTTCTCTTGCCTGACTGCACACTCTCATTGTCCCCTGTATTCAGCGATGCCAATGAAAGACTAGATACTGAAAAAACACGATAAAGCTGTGAACCTGGATAAAAACAAAGTTAAAGCTTATAAACCTATGCAAGTAGTAGAGTCTGTTCATTAGATCCAACACCAGCATCTGAAAGTCAGTAAGAGGTTTTACACCTGAAACTAACACCCATACATGATATACCTGCATGCATATGTCGTGCACTTGAGGTAAACACTTGCTGACACCCAGCCATTGGCCGACACCAGGAATGGTCTCAGGCTAAGTACTAGTGGGAATATTGGCACTACGCAAATCAAGGAATGCAATCAAAGTTAATAAGTCCTCATGAAAGAGAGCTTAAGAGACTTAATTTAAAGCCTGGGATGAATTCTTGGAAGGTGTTAAGAAAATACTTTAAATTACCCTGAAAGATGGAGGGAAGCAGCCAGAAAAAAGGCAGTAGAAGAACAAGGCTACAGAAGGCTGTAACAAAAAGGATCACTGAGCAATCTGGTTACTCTTTTTCTAATTGTAAATTAGCAATACGTCTTCCAATCATTACTGCAGTTCTTTGATATCTAAAAGAATGTTCCACAGGATTAGTATTGCTATGTTCATAACTACACATGCAATAGGTAAGTGAGTAAAATAGAAAAAAATCCTGTTGAAATATAGAAGTAACCTTTTTAATTTCATTTTGTCTTTATTAAGTGGGAGTTTAAGTACTCTTACCGTATAATCACCACTTTATTTATTGAACTCTTATCTCCCAGCTTTTATTCATTCTTAGCTCTACAGGTGCAAGAACAGAGAAGTGAAGAAAACATGGGTGTGTGTGAAACTTGCAACACACATGGGTGCCTCCACTGGGTTCTCACAGAGCTAACCTTTCTGTTTGTTGATATATGCATGCATGCATAGCAGGTAAGTGACACTCATCTTTCCATTTCTATTGTCAAATTTCCACCTTTCCAGTTTGGTCATGTGCAGCTTCAGTTTAGCACAAGACACTCAAGAGTGCACATGTTGGTTAGTACCAAAAACCAAGCTGGTGTTTTAGCATGAACAGACTCTTTTTCCACATAAGCATTTGTTACCTGGTGGACCTTTGATTGGTGTCTTAGGTGATTCAATATGATCTCTATGAATAGATTTTGGACGTGGCTTTTTTTGTTTGATTGAGAGGGAACGTGGCTTTATGACAGTATCCATGTCTTCCATAAGCTTTAGTTGTTTCCTTCTCATATACTCCTGCTTAATAAATTCTCGCCGTGCTCGTTCATCCTCCTTCTTCTGACGTTCTTCTTCCGTTTTGCGTCTAAAAAAATTATGATGTAAATTCACCCATACCAACTTTCCAAACAAAGCATTTCAGCTAGTACAGTGAAGAAAATACAGGCATCAGATTGCTGGAACTTTAGAGTTCTCAAACACCAGTAAGAGACAATTGCCTTTTTTTTTGTTTTTACAATTTTCAGGCAGTTTAAATTTTTTGGGATACTGCTACTAACAAATTGAAATGTACATTTCTCATCTTTGCTGCTGTGACTGGATGAGCATTGTGCATCTGTACAGAAACAAGCCCTGAGGGATTCACTCTCCCCTCAGAATGCCAAGCAGGGCAGGGCGTCCTCTGAAGAGCTGCACTCAAGCCAGCACAGCTCACATGTTGAGCCTGAGCTACAGACTGATGCCACCTGCTGACTTGCAGGGCCAGCTGGGCTTCTCAGCACATCTGGCTCTAGCAGTAAATCTCTTGGGTATTAAGATCCAGTGACATGCAAGTTACAGTTTTTACTAAACCAGACATTTTTACATTCACCATTACCGATCACTGGGATCAGGACATGTAGTTTTACCTTGTCTCTTCCTTCTTATGTTCTAGTTCTGCTTCCAGCTGCTGCTTTCGAAGCAAAGTCTCTCTTTCCCTCCTCAAACGCTTCTCCAACAATGCTGCTCGTTTCATTGCCATATCATTTTCTGCCTTTTGATCATCCTAGAAACAGTATTTGAAGGAAAAGGACCCAAAAACGTTAGACAATTCAAATCATTAGACACTTAATTCTGTACACTGGGTTGCAATATCCCCACATACTCTTACAGTATTTGGAATAAGTTTATTTTGAATTATTTTTCCTGAGACTGCTACAAACTTTTCATAACAGAATTTCTCCTTCCTAAGTTAAACAAAATTCAGCACTGATATGAGAAAACCTGACAAGTGAGGTATTTTAGAGTCAGATCCCATATGGCATAAACCTCTGCATTCAACTTTGAAAGATTCTATGTGTATGAAGGTAGCTTATCACAAACCCTAATAATTATGCAGTGTATAGAAGTAACTTCTGATCAAGTCAGGTGTTTTGTTAGAAATGGGGAACACTTTCAGACAAGCAAGGAGTATCTCAGATACATGAGACCAGATTTGGGGTATTCCAAGATGGAAATTCAAAATCTTGATGGTTTTCAGTGTCCAGACCACTCTCTCACAATGTGCATTGTAGTTCAAAGCCTGTCTGAACATAGCTCTTTAATAAAAAGTCACTGAGTGTTCCCAAAGAGCAACTTCAAAAGGAAGTCTCATTCATTAGCCAGCCAAGAGAAGGAAAAAGGCTCTCCAAAGTGCAATTCAGAAACATTAATCATTTTTAAAAATGCAGGCTCTTATGTAGTTCAAAAACTTTTAGTTAAATTTGGGGTGGGATGGGGAAGTGAGGGTGAGATGTGAGCATGTTTAATTAAGGTCACCAAAGCTTATGTTAAAAATAAATCCACATTCAGCATGCATCTTCCTCATCAAAAATTCCAAGCACTCTTCCACAACTATGAATGGAAAGTTCTGGCATGCTCAGAACTGCAATATTGTAGATTACCACTCTTATGATGCCAAATTAATCAAGTGCAAAAGATAAGCTTGTACATTTAGAGTTGCAGAACCATCTGTTTTGACTTCAATCATCACTGACATCCCCATCTCAGTTAAGAAGCTCCTTTTCAGGTGAAGCTTAATAGCTAACATACACGTCCACTAGTTGTCTTACCTTAAAAAAGAATCCACAACACACTTTCTGATCATCTTCAAACTGTTCTCTATCACTCTCACCTTCGTATTTCTCAACAGACACTTCACTTTTTTCTGGTGGCTTCAAATCTGATAAGGAAACTTCAATTAGGTTAGCTGTTTTGGGAGCTGGAGGTGGTAAAATTGGTTGGTTTAGCTGATCTTCATTTGGAGTGAGACAGACGGTTTCTGTGATAGGCTGAGATAATACTTCAGAAACATTAGATTCAATAGGCTTAATCTCCTTTTCCTCCAACTTCTGTTCACATGGTTTCGGCAATTTTGGTCCTTCTTCTTTTGCTTCCCCTTCTGTAGACTTGGCTTCCTTCAAAAGATTTCCTTTTAACTGAGGTTCACTTACACGTTCACCATCATCTCCAAAGCAAACAAATGATCTAGTCTGAATGGGAACCTGACTTGGAGAAAATCTCCTCAGACGGGGAAGACTGTCCACAGACCGTGGGGCAGTCAAGGTACGATTTAGAGGTGTGATTTTCAGTTCATTTGGCCTAGGAGTCCTTTGCATTTTAATGTGAAAAGAGGCATTCTTCCTGTTGGAAGACTGTGGAGATTGATGTGTAGAGCGAGGGGATTCCTGTGAGAAAGGTGCAGCAGCAGGTGAAGTTCCCACTTGTCTTGATGAAGACTTGAAGTCCCGAATCTGTTTCTGAGGAGACGGCTGAGGAGGA
Organism: Campylorhamphus procurvoides; assembly: GCA_013396655.1. Taxonomy (NCBI): domain Eukaryota; kingdom Metazoa; phylum Chordata; class Aves; order Passeriformes; family Dendrocolaptidae; genus Campylorhamphus; species Campylorhamphus procurvoides. The sequence continues at coordinate 2,983,389 of WBMV01006289.1, read as the reverse complement.
GAAATAACCCAAGCCTGCTGCTCTCTCATCTGCATCAACATCTCCTGTTGAAGGGACAGACGTTGCATTTCTTGTTGTAGAAAGTGTAGGGAAGAGTTTAGCTTTTCAATAGATTTTGTATATTCTAAGAGATCTCCTTCATTCAAATTTTCATCTGAAGGGCTTGCTAAATTCCATTGCTTTTCAGCATCCGCAGAAGTAGCAGGAGATTTTAACCATTTGCTATGAGAATTTTCAGCAGTTTCTTTTATTAATTCTGAAGTCTTACTAGTTTGGTCATCTGATTTTTGAGTTTCTTTTTCTTTCAACCGATTATTGTCAGTGAACACCTTCTCATCTTCAGCTCCTGCTGCTTCTTCTCTGAGAGGTGATACTCCATCACCTTTCTTTTTCACAACATTAAGAAATGCTGTTCTTCCCATTTTCTGCCGCTGCTTTGTGAATGCAGCTTCAACTTTCTTCTTCTGTGCTTCTATGGCTCGCCTCTTTTCCTCTAGCTTCATCCTAAGCTGTACCATTTCAGAAGCCAGTAACTGTGTAGCGTCTCTTCCTTGAGGAACAGATGCCTCCTCAGGAATATGAGTCCAAGCAACCACATGAGGGATGTTCAGTTCAGAACCTTCAGGTGTGGTTTTCTGAGAACTGCTTCCACTGCTTTTACTATCTGTATGATTCAACTTCCTGAATTTCTGTTCTGCAAAGCTGGTCATTTTAACCCCCGAGCTCGAAGAGGCACTGCTGCCTGCCTGGGATTTAGTACTTACTGAGCTGGGACAGGGGCTTAACTGGTCTCTGTGATTGCCAGCTCGCATGTCATAATCCTGGAGAAATTTAGATGGTTCTTCCATGTCAGAGTCCATGCTTACAGTATAATCTCTCAAAGAAGAATCCTCATCCATTGTCTCTGGAATATCTTCTGAAGGGACATGTATTCCAGTATCTACTTCTGTAGTGTCAGTCACAGGACTCAGGGCGCCTTTAGTGTCTGTGATTATATCTGGGGTAGACTGATTTGGTTTAATGTTTGAATTCAAGATGCTCATTTCCCGATTGTGTAGAAAGAACCCATTTGTAATTTGGTCTGTTTGGAGAAGTCTTGGAGATTTTTCAGTGTCGTGAATTATCTGCAAAGCCTCTTCAATGCTTGGTGTCTCAATTTGATTGCCAAAATCATCCAGAACTGCCCTGTTTTGCAGAGCTCCATTTGGAAACCTGTAGTGGCTGCTCTCATTGGCATTTTTTTGATTTGCATTAAGAGACTGATTGGCCTTTGTGTCTTTAAGAGCTATGGTGTCCTTTTCCTCTTCAATATCTTGATTTTCCTCTTCTCCATTTACTGGTTTGAAGGACAGATTTTTTCTAGAATGTTTTGGCATGCGGTTGATGTTTCCTGTAAGGCCCTCATTACTCAAAGATCTAGGAATTCCTCTGCTTGGAGCGGATACTGGAATGCTTTTTTCTTTGTCAAAAGGAATGTCAAATGAAACTCCATGTACTGATGACCTAACAGAGATTAGAACAAAGAAAGTAACTGAGCAACTCATGATTATTAATAATAGTAATGGTGAAATATTCACATTCGGTTTTAAAATTATTTTAAGCTGGTAATATTAAAGGCACTGTTAGAAGTACTGTATTTTGCCTAGGTTCAAGTATAATGAATTTACATAATTTTAAAATATTTAATAAATAGATATAAATATAGTGATTTTTTAAAAGCACAATAGAGTAGAACATAACATTTTCTTCAGAGTCAGCCAATGCTTTTTATTACTTTGGAATAAATCCTGGGCATTGTAAGAATATAGGCACTGCCATCATAGATCAGAAGGAAGTTGTGAAAAGAAACAATTTACACATCACTGCAACTCTTACTGTTTTAACTTTAGTTTACACGCCAGAGATTAAGAGTTTATGATCAGTGTAACTGAAAAACAAAACATTCAACCTGTCTGTTCTTAGCATCCACAAAATAATACAAGCTTAAATGCTACTGAGCTCATTAGCCATGTTACCCTTACCACTTTCAGTTCACTGTGGTGAGCAAATGGGAACACATTTAATGCCAACAATTCAAATATCTGAAAAATACCTCTTTCAATGTAAAAATTAAATTATTTCTGAAGATTGTTTCCTGCTATCCAGTTCTTAATTTGTCATATAGTTTTCCCTTTTTTTCTACTTTTGCAAGTAGCTTACAAGAATTCTTATTACAGGATTCTGAAAATCCAAACTACGATAGAGCACTTACTACTATGTTTGACCAAAAAAATTAATAAATTTTTAACCAACTCGTACAGAAAGACTACTTACCTTTTTTCTTTGGGCCACGTCCCGACATACCCATCTACATAAGACATTGATGTGGACCTTCTAATGACTCCTAAGTGAAACGAAAATAGGACCCAATGTAACTGCTGTGAAAAATTATTTAACATCACTTTCTGTTGCTTTAACAAATTAGTTAGCTTCATTACTCAGAACATTAACAATGGCAAAAAAGAAGTGTTTATATATTGAAAATACAAGTAGAGCAACTGATCCAATTTCATCCTGAATATACATTATACCCCTCATCCCTCAAAGAATTTACTTTCGATTAAAATATTCTACAAATACTACTAAAATATACTACAGATAGTTGTTGTAAGCCGTTTTCCACATAGCCAAAACAAAAATCCAATTTAAAAAAATACACACAATATATGAGGTACAAACACAAATTTCCCATTTGTACATTATATAAGTTATAGAACTCATTCCTTAGTCTTTTGTGTAAAGGTCTCCCAGTAATTTTTGCATAAATAAATATTTGAATAAATATAAGCAAGACAACAATTTAGTCTGAGGACTAAACACCTTATCTCATTGCCTCTTCCACCCATTTGTAAATTGTTACCTGGAACAGATGAATAAGGCTGCTGGGGTGTATGCAGTTGGTGAGATGGTGTGTAAGCTGGACTGTCCAATCTATAAAGCAAGAGACATGAACTTAGAAGAAATACATCAAAAGCCACACTAGGAAAGGGCAACCAGACTTCATGTCCTGGGCCAAAACAAAACCAGAGTTTTTGTGACAGGGAAGAAAATGAGGTGTAATTCTCTTCTTGAAATATTATTAACGAAAAAGAGAACAGCATAACAACCTTTAACTGGAACTAATGCAAGTGAGACCAAAAGTCAAAAAGGTATTTCTCATACACAGATAACTACAGAGCTGCATTATTTCCATTAAAATATTTGTCTCCTGGCTTATTTCATGCAAATGTCATTTTTAGACAGTTCACATTTTTTAGGTCTGATTTTAGTAAAAAGTCCAAACATAAACATGAGCAAAATGAGGCAGCTCCTACTGGCCTCATAACTGAGTGATTGCAGCCAACATCACATACTTTTCAAGTGTTTCTATTTTCAGTTGCTTAGCTTGAAACTTCTGCTTTGTGTCTGGACTGCAATATGCACTAGAAGTGGATAAAGTAGATTTTGTGATAGACATGCCTTCATAAATACACAAAATAAATTTATTACTAAAAGAGTAATTATAGAGATTTCCTCTGTTTCTACTTACACAGATGCTTTATTTTGCTTCATAGAGAAGGTCTGTAATTGAGAAGCTGTGTTAATCCAGAATGGGATTAACATAACTCAGTGTTGATCAAGGTGCTTCTTCAGGATCAGAACAAAGACACATGGATTTGTATGTAAAACACTCCTAAGGAAGCCAGACTTCAAAACCATGCTGGATTAAATCCTTTCATGTTTTGAATTTTGTTCACTGAGTTGAAGTGCACAATCCCAAATTAACATTTTTCAATCAGTAATTTTCAGAATATTTTAGTGTTATTATATTATATATGCTGTAGAAATGTCTCTAAATAATATTTGCAAGAAGGATGTTCACATCAATTTAAGGAAAATAATGTTGTTTTACAATCTGTAAAAGCATCTTTCCTAACTATATATTATTCAAAACAGGTTCTCACAAATTCCTGATTTTTTTGTGTCAACAACACTACACACTAGCTACATGATGTATCTGTTTTAAATAATATTTGAGATTTCTGTGAAAATTTTAAAATCATGTCTATAAGTTATCTTGAAAGAAATGCTTTCCAAATTTCATCCAGCAGCCTGTGAAAATTTGCTACCACAAGGAAAATCTATGCACTTAATTTTCCCTCAAGAAAAAACTGATTCTGGCACAAAGACTGTGGTTTCATGGCAACCTTATACATCATAACTGCTCACTGCCACAGTCCCACTCACTCCTCTGTGCTGGATTTGGCTCTCCGTCCCATGCTATGAGTCATTTCAACAAGCTAAGGCGACAGAGGAACATTCATTTTTTCCGACTGGGTTAGTTTTTTCTGTCTTTGTGCACTGAAATGGCAATTCAAATACTCAAGGGGGCAGGAACACACAGCTGGGACACCTAGGAAGACCAGGACAAGAACTTCCTACAGTCAGGCCTGTTCTCTGAGGGAACCTGCAAACTTGTGTGTTTGATTCCCACCATCTGAAATTACTTCTTGGGCCGCTCCTTTGTCCTACAATCCAGTGATGTATCATCAAGCTGGATGAAGAACTCTTGTTTATGATGTATAGAGGAAATCACCTTGGGAACCCCTGCTCCGAAAGATATGTTCAAAACTACTGTTTCTTGTTCTGGCTTATATGCTCAGTTTACACAAAAATAAATTCATTGTCTACAAAGAAAACACTTCAAATATAGAAAAAATATTTGGAATCACAGCATCTAATGGTAGTAAGAAATACTACTCCCTTATTAAAGCTGGAGTAGATTTCTAAAGACTAAAAACATACTTCGAAATCTTAAACATCAAACAAACCTCCACAAACCTCAAACCGAACCAAACACCTGCCCCTTCCTCCAAAAGCAAGAGAAAAGGCTAAACAGGATTACTGGGTTGGCAATCGACAACTTGCTGAATATTCAATCAAAATGCTAATATTATCCTTCTCTGTACCAGTTCAGCCACAATCAATAGGCCTTTGCCCCAAAATTATAAATATATTGCAATGCTACCCCTTATTTACTAAGTCCGGATTAGATCACAGGAAGACTTTTCTTTACCTTGACGAAAAAAAGGATTAAAAAGAAGGCCTTGTGCATTTCCTGTCCCTTACCATAGAACTATTTAGGTTGGAAAAGACCTTTAAGATCATAAAGTCCAGCTGTTAATTCAGCACTGCCAGGGCCACCACTAAAACATGTCCCCAAATGCCACATCTACACACACATCTGTTAAATATCTGCAGGGACGGTGACTCCACCACTTCCCTGGGCAGCCTGTTCCAATGCCTGACAACCCTTTTGGTGAAGAATTTTTTCCTAGTATCCAATCTAAACCTCCCCTAGCACAAAGGGAGGCCATTCCCCCTCATCCTGTCGCTTGTTACTTGGGAGAAGAGACCAATCCCTACCTGTCTACACCCTCCTTTCAGGTAGTTGTAGAGTGATTAGGTCTCCCCTGAGAAATTCATCAAATATATGAGCAGCTAGAGAACACAAGGGAAATAAGATATTCTTATATTGCTTCCAAATCTGTAACAGTAGTACTAAAACTAATGTTTCACATTGTCCTGGTTTCAGCTGGGATAGTTAATTTTCCTCCTGGTAGCTGGAACAGTGCTGTGTTTTGGATTCAGTAGGGTAATACTGTTGATAACACACCAATGTTTTAGTTGTGACTCAGCAGTGCTTCCTCTCAGTCAAGGACTTCTCAGTGTCTCGCTCTGCCAGTGAGAAGGTGCACATGAAGCTGGGAGGGAGCATGGCCAGGACAGCTGCCCTGAACTGGCCACAGGGATTTTACAAACCACAGACCATCATGCCCAGTATAAACTGGGGGAGTTGGCCAGGAGGGACCAATCGTTGCTGGGAGATAGGCTGGGTATCGGAGAGTAGAGGGCGGAGCAGCTGTTCCATGCATCACTTGTTCTCCTGGGTTTTATTCCCCCCCTCTTTCTTATTTTCATTACAATTATTAACATCATTATCATCATCATCATCCTCCTCATATTTTGTCTCATCAGATTTACATTTTCTTTCCAATTCTCCCCACCAGGAGGCAGAAGTTCATTATAGCTAAGTATTCATTTTTACGTATTTGACCTTCACAGTACTTTAGTAAAATAATCAGACCAAACTGAAAACATCACTCAGGGCTTTTCTTGAAATTTTCTTAGTCTTCTTTCTTTATAATTTGCCCTGAATTCCAGAAAAAAAGCTCTTAATAAAGCAGACTTGGTCAGTAGCCCCTCTTGAAATTGCAGAGGACAAGGCCACATGCCACTTCTCTGCTAAATGGTAAGGGTTGTTTTGGAAACTGGTAAGGCAGCAGCATGTCTGTACAAACATGAACAAGCAGCCTGTCATGCACTGGGGCAGTGAGGGCTGAACTATGGGATCTCCCACAAAATTCCACAGACTGTATTTGGTAACTTGATCTCTGAGCATTGCAAAAAGGCAACAAAACGAAATAAAAAATTGTGTTTGATTTTGAATAGAAAGGAGGAGACTGTGAGACAGTACTAGTGGTTCTCTGACATTACCTGGCTACAAAGTCAGAACCAGATGGACCATCCACATAATTTCTTCTGTTAGCGTTCAAGCTGTGAGCAGAAGGTGCATCTTTTGCAGGTTCAGCTGCCAGGAAAAACAAAGCTCAAGTTATTATAGTTTAGTATTCAGTTCAAATACATAGTAGAAAAACTGCCCCAAATAAACTGACATATTGATTTTCAAATACTTAAAGAATTTTCATTGTTTTCATTATTTATATTAAAACTCAGTCACTTTCTTTCATTTTTACCTCCTCCAAAGCTCCCATATTGGCCTTAATTAGGGGAATGGAAAAAAGACAAAATAAACTGGGAAAGGCAAGGAAAATAAAGAAAAAAAAACCTAAAAAAGAACTGCAAAATTAAAAGCAAGCAAACAGTTTTAGCAAAAATTGTTCTTCTGGAAGAAATTTTTATGACGAAAATTTTTCTCTCCAAACCCTTAGACTGACTTTTCTCACATTCTAAATTAGTTAGCAACATTTAAAGATTTAATTCAGATTTGTATGTTCTATAGAGAATAAAAATGGAAAAGTGATATAAAAGCCACTCAGTGAAAATCTCTTCCTAGTGCTTGGAGAGCCAATCACAGCACTGTTGTATGAACAATTCAGTTACCAGGACTTTGTATTCATTAACAGATCTCAAGAGCCACCCAAGATGTGGCTTTTTAAATTTAAGAATTTGCTGATGACACTGTGCCTCTGCACCCAGGTACAAAATGCAGTTTTACAATTAACTATCTATTCACTTTCCACAGACTTATGATCCTTTCTCTTGGTGTGCTCTCAGCAATACAAGTTCTTCAGGCTAAATTCTGTTCTTGGTTCCTTATTATGTTTGTAATCCTTGCATGGGCATAAATGGATTCTAGGCTTGTTTAGGTCAAGAAATTTTGCATGTGACTATACCACAACAATTTAAATGAGTTTTTGGTAACAGACAACAAAATCTAATTATGATTTATGAGATGAGATGAAGATTAATAACGAAGAAAGAGTCCTCTGCTCCTTCTTTAAGGGGGTTGTACACTGCTAAATCCTGTTAACTAAAATATTCACTGCATCTGTGAACACAATGGCAATCTACACACATACATATCAAAACATGCATATTAAGGCCAATCCATAACATAATTACCTTGGGGGTGCACAACAACACGAGGCTGTACAAATGATGGCTTCACCACTTCAAACCACCAGAACAATTCTGCCATGAACACCATGTAATTGCTCTACATGGGAAAAAAAAAAGATGTGGAGAAATTTATGTTAAAACATAAGCCTGCACATAAACAGAGTAAGCAGCATTTGGGAGATGTCTCTGCATTTCACCCAGTTTACAATCTACTGATTTCTTAGAATATGAGACCAGTGCAACTGATCTGTTGCACCAACTATCTAATGCACATTATTTGACCAGATTGCAACCAATTGGGTTGAAATGTTTCATAATGAGCATATGCTCAAGCCTGATGTCCTTGCAGAGAGGGCAGAGAGGTGCAGGATGAGTGGGAAAAGATGCCGACCAAACAGATCAGCTATTTCAATAAAAAGAGCAGTGAAAAGCCCATTATTTTTCAAGGCTAGGCAATGTTTATTCAGAGATTTTTAACATGAAAAGGTATGGTAGCCCTTAGTTTAAGTGTAGGAAGTTTGAATCTGATTTAGACTGTCATCTTTAGTACATGCTTTTGGTCACATTTGTGGAGATCTACACAAATTTACAGGTCTTTAAAGCAAAACAAAAACCAGCTGCAGTTTCTTCACTGCAGGTTAGAACAAGGTTTTAGTTCCAAAGATTTATGCACACTTAATACACTGTTTATGTATCTCCCTACTGTATGTTCCCATGACATAGCTATGAAAGACATGGTGTGGGAGCCACCAGATTTAACATAAGGGGAAAAGCAGGTGAAAAGGAAGAAACAACTGGTGACAAACTGCATCAGCAACAACAAAAATCAACAGGGAGGAAAAGCAGGCAGAGGCAGCAGCAGTAGTTTCTGCTGCAAGAGCACATAAGGAGAGCACAAAGACCAGAAGGTTTGTTGACTGTGAAGGCTGGAGAGTTCAGAGGCCAAAGTTTCTACAGCCATATGCTTCAGTGCTGCTCCATTTCTAGAACTGAAGCTGAAGGAGATTAGCAAGTATCCGGGTCTGAGCTGGCTCCAGCAGGTGCCCAGACCTGTGTCACCAGTCCTACAGAGTCTGGAAATGTAAACAACACAAACCTCTACTTACACATTAAACTGGGAAACCATAATTAAACAAGTTTTTTAAACAGCTTGTTCAAAACATTCTAAGCAAAATGCCATTTTATTTCAAAAACAAACAACAGGATTTAAGGGTAAGACTATAATTTTAAAATAAACAAAATTTTTTGAAAAAAATTTTAATAATAAATGATATAACTTCAATTTTGCATCAGAAAAAACTGAAAATATAATTTTGAATATCTATTTGACCCTTTTGCTTCAGATTTATTCTTCCTGAATATTTTTAACATAGATCAACATTTACTCCAGCAAAGGGATACTCTTAGACCAAAAGCTGCTCACACGGTTTACTCTGTGGTGAAGGGATCAGCCAGATGTTGCCATAGTTATTACATATCAGCTATAAATAGATTAGGAAAAACCCCGTCGCTGCTTATTCAGCTCAACAGAACTGAATGAGGAAAAGTGCACAGCAAAATTTTTTCCATTCACAGAAAATGTTCAGCATAGCATTTTGGTACCACACCGTGATTTCATTAGGAAGCAATGAAAAAATCAGATGCACTTCTCAGACAAAATATGATTTTCAGTACTACAATTTCTAAATATTACAATTTCTCTCCTAATATTCCCCCCTCCCCTTACTTCTCCTTAAACTTGTATATTTTGAACTTGATTTTTCAGTTAAAAACCCTATATTATTAAATGTTCTAATCATAGCTCTATCCCCATCTGAAATAACATTACATTTATATACTCCAATTTCTTCTGTTTATGTTGAAATGCTGCATTTTAAAGAAAAATAGACACACAATAGGGTGACTGTTTTATGAGGGACTCAGATATTGCTTCTGAGAATATCTTTGCTTTTCCAAAGTCACCAAAGCAGTGTTTACTGAAGTAAAAATGAAAGTGCTGGCTGCACAGCCCACTGAGAACAGAAGTTACTTTAGACATCTGATGATGAACCATTATGATGGAAATCACGTTTTCTCACAAGTTATTTTCAGCCAGAAAGGGACGTTAAGAATTATCAAAGGGAAGGACTGATGATCAGTAACTATTTTTTTTAAAAAACTGGCAGTGGGTCTATAGCAATCCTGCTATCCAGACTAGAAGGTAGATATTATTACCACAGATTTTGCCTTGATTATGGTGACAAGAGTTCTAACAGCTTGGCACATGATGATCACGTGCACTTACACACAACAATGTTCAGAAGCATAACAGGATTTTAATAGCAATAAAAACTAATGAATCTCTCAGCAGTACAGACTGGCTCAAGCCCCCTAACAGCGGATGGCAGACTTGCAGCTTCAGAGATCCTTTTAGTTGCTAAACATTCTAATTTAATTTTTTAAATTTGATATTTGTGGACCGTTTCTCAGTTGTATGTAGTCAGCTGTACTACTGGTACAGCATCTTCTGGTGCTATACCATAAAAATCCTTCTGCTTAACAGATTTTGGAATGCTATCTTTTGGGGGGAAAAAATTCCCATATTCTCTAGTATAAGATCTAAAGTCATTACTTGCTTCTGTATCAACAGGAGATATAAACTAGCTTGTTATTTAAAATTTTATACAAAACCAGATGAATTCTTTAATAATTTCTTTCTATTTCTCCTCCACAGTTTTAAAATCACTATTAATTTTTAAATCAAATTAGCTAAGGGGGACAGTATGCCCAATCTTGTCACTTAAAATAAATTATACCTTCCTAATACTTATAGATTTTAGATGTGCATATTTATAGGATAATAACTACAAGATCATATACACAAATGATACAAACAATTTGGTCACCATGCTTGAACCCACTGAAATTGAATGTGAAAGCAGCCATAGAGGCTTTTGGAAATTTTTTCAAAATGAACATAAAAACGCACAGTATAATTTATATCATGATGCACATTAAAATCTCTGTTCCATAGGCCAGGAAACATCACCTCCAGTGCAAATACACAGTTTTTACGTTATAGCAGTGCTAACACAAACACATCAAGACTGCAGAGAACTGGAGTGTTACAAACTGTCTAGAGAAGGCCAAACCGCAGTTCTGTGTATGATCCATGTACTCCCCATTTGTCCTGTCTCCTGCCACAGGCTAAGAAATGTCACAACTCAATTTTAAAACTCCAGTGTGTCTTACTTCAGACCAGAACAAGAGGGAAAACTGGCTGATTAACACCAATGAAAGCAAACCACACTGCTTCTCCTTAAATAATGAGTCAGGAATGTGTGGTTCCTCTCAGGGGAGAAATAGTCTCTTAAAAAACTGTTCCCTGGTTGAATCTTACTTTTCGTTCCTGATTCTGAACCCTTTTAACCCAGCCAGACGGGAATCAAATGCCTGGATGACTCCCACCATACATTCCCAAGTCCCTCACCAAGCACAGCCAGCTGCTCTCCCAGGTCCTTACGGAATCCACATTCACACTTAGATGGGCTTCAATTGCCAGTTCAGCCTTAGGTTGGCAGCCTGACTGGCAGTGGGTTTTCCACTGAGATTGGAGGGAAGGCTGTATGACGTGTGGATATCGTGCAGCTCTGAATTTCTTGGATTTATCCATGCTATGTATTTGAACACCATTTTTCACATCTGTGGTGCTGACTATAGCTCCTGCTTATGCTGTTTACAAAGTCACCATCCATATTACATATGACAGTGCGAGTATTCAAAACTGCTCAAGTGCAATAAATATTTTTTAGCATAAATCAACACTTCAGATATCATATACTGGTGATCAAGTCAGCAATGAAAAGAAAAATGAAAAAAAAGTTCTGAAGGGTTTGTATCAAAAAAGATTTGACAGTACAAACATTTTTTCTGCCTCTTTGGTTAGTAACCAAACATAAGGAACCTATTCCATGGGCTGAGTTGTGATTCTGCACAATTTACTGGCCCACATTTAGGTGAGAGGAACACCCTTTGCAGACAAGAGACAGCAATCATCTCTCATATTTGCTTCATTTCACATTCTGAAAGCTTTCATTCTGAAAGAAATATGCCTTCTGCATGGGCTTGGGTGAACAGACTCTACAGCAGCCAAAGAGAAGCATCTGTACTAAGGGGCAATACATAATAAACATGCCCAAAAATCAAGAGGCTGCAGAGATTCCTCACCCTGTCGAACGCCCAGGAACGCACATGCTCAGAACAGCAGGACTCAGCCAGACCTGTACAGGACCATCAGCACATGCCAGTGTCAACAGCAGGTTGTACAACCCCAACTGTGCCCAGAAGGGCTGCAGTTACTATATGCAGATAAAGATTATATATATATACACACCCCAATAGACAAATAAACCCCTTGAGAAACTTTCTGGACATATTCCCAAAAGCTACTGGTGGGCCAGTATGACCCCCCTGCTTTTAGGAGAACACTAGGTTGGCCTCCAACCCAGTAAAAATGACTCTGTGTGTGTGTGTATGAACTCTGTGAGCAAATGAATGCATTGTGTGAACAGTTATCTCTTATTAATAATTAATTCATTCTATTAACCATAGCAGTTGAACTCACAAAAGCTGTTCTAGTATCGATTGTGATCTGTGTCTCACCCTCAGTCCTCTATCAATGAAAAGGGAATGTAAAACACATGTAACTCAAAGGTGTAGCACAAGTTTAGGGTCACGATTTAAAAGATGAAAACACAAACCCACACATTTTTGAAGGCTCAGGTAAAGGAACACTTGTAAAAGACAATAATTAACTGCATGTCAATTGATGCAATGCCAAGTTCCCATGTAAGCTCTCAAATCATGGCAAACATCAAATGATTCAAGTTGTCTGTCAGTACTCTCTTTGACAGTTAATCTCATACATGAGTGGTTCCCAGATTTGAAGCCTATGGTCCTACTTCAATAGATTGGCAGAGAATGATCTAAAAATATCAAGAATATAATCAATTACAACCAAAGACATGTTTTTTCCTCTTTTGGAAATACTTTCAACATGTATCTCATGTGACAAATGAAACATGTGAGATGCTTTTTAAAAAATTCTTTCTGTTCAGGGACCATACATGTCCTTACAACATCCTTTTAGGAATTATACATTCTGTAAGACAGTGAAACCACAAATACTACATATCTCCTATTACATCACAGTGCTAATCAACTGTTGGGACAAAGCAATAAAGAAGTGTTTACAGTCCTGCAGGGTGGTTCATGCTTCTTCTGATGGCACTTCATGAAAGGTTTTCTATTTCTACAGACTTGTTCTTTGAAAAGGCAGAATAAGTGTGTGTCAAGACACAAAGCAACAGTTCTTTCAGTTCTATGTACATTCCCAGATACAGGTGAAGAGCAAGATACTTAAGAAATAAATCCTGTCTGAGGATAAAACTGCTTGCAGGAGAAGGGCAAAAAGGCAGTCTGCACAACTAAAGATCCAAGATTTTCTATTATTTCCTTTTGTTAAATATGCAGGGAGGATTCAGAAAACATTGTGATTATTTTTACGTAATCTCTGTGTACTTGCATTTGTCTGTCTCAAAGGAAAACAATTAGGAACCAGTATGGTCCCTTGTTGGTGCCTCAAGCATCCATGGAACGTATTCAAATATTTTTTCTTTAATATCAGTAGACCTGCCTTAGTAAACATCTTTTGAAGAACTTCACAAACATATTTTTCTTAGAGGAGGTGAAATAGGAAAGTGAGGAGCAACAAAACTTACTTTCTGCTTCCTTTGATTGACACATTAAAGCTGTCTAGAAATCCAGACAATGTGTATTTCTCCTCAGTGCTAAAACAGAATTAAGCCAATAGTTTCATCTGCTGCAAAATCTGAGAGCCTATATCAAAGACTTTGGATGCTTGTTAAATGAAGTTTTAAATTAATGTGACTGTGTTTCTGTGCATTTTGATGAGAAAGTCAAAAACAGGCACAGTAACCTTGGTCAAGTCTGGCACTAAATTTCTGCATCAAGTACTGTCTCTAACCTACCTTGATTTAATGTAACAGGACAGTGCAGCATGCCCTGTGAAGAATGTAAGGTCCATACTCTCTGCTTGATCACTTTGGAAGAGGCTCTGCTCCCTTCCTTCTCAAGAACTAGCATGAAGTCAGGATGTCTAGCACAATTTCTAGGACCACACAAGGCACAGCACTGTAATTCCAAAAACTCTGCTGTGATTTTTTTCTTGAGGCTTTTTCCAGTAATATATCAGCAGTTGGTTCTTTTTACTATTTCTATCACCAGTAGGAATGTAAGAGACTTTTAGCAAAAGCACAATGGCACTTACTGTGCAGTATGAGCCATCCTGAAAACAGACAGAAATTTTTGCTGATTAACAAAGACACAGTTCTATAAATCCTAAAACTTCACACTACATAAATTTTGTAAGCTGAGATAAAAGTGACTTCTACAAACCAGTGTAATTCAATGTGCAATATTTAAAATATCCATTTACAAGTTTTTTTCAAAGAGACAATAAAATTCTTGGGAGAATATATGCATTTATTAAAACACACTCTAATCAGATGCACTAGAAAATAAAGAAAGAGCTCTTTTAATTATGAATTTATTTTTAAAGAAAATTAATTCTTAACACTGGAAAAAACAGAGTTTGCAGGACTAGCAAAGTTTCCATGCCAAGTTTTAGAAGAAAAACTTGGCAGTCTTGCTTTGTAACATTTACATCTAAATAAGCATCCACACCACAGCAACTTGTAAAAACATGATCACAAAAGGGCTTTCTCAGTTCTAGAAATACTCCAGATCTTTGAAAGAACTCTGAAACCCATTTAAAAACAGTATTCAGAAACACCAGAACCACCAAGTCTGTAGCACTTTAAAAGTGTAAAGTCTGATGCATTGGGATATTGACAAAATATTTACTACAGTTACTTTGTTAAAATTGAAGCTTCATAGTGTGCACTGGCTTGAGAAATAATTCAAGCCATTATTATAAAAAAAAATGGTATTAGTGATTGTCATGAATCAGAACAAGGATAATTAATTCCGTTCATTCCATGTACGTGTAGGCAGAGAGAAACAATCAAAATGCAGTGAAGGAGTCCTACTCAAGATCAATGAATGGGGTTGTAGGACTATGAACTCCAGACAGAACAGACTGCAATGCAGCAGACTTCACAAGGGTGGAGGTACATTGCTGCAGCTGAACTTTAAGAACACCAAAAGCTGACTGAAAGCAGTCGCTGTGCTACTTTGCATACACAAAATAAACCAGCAACAGCTAAGTAGTCTACATTTAAGTTGTACTGCCCTTACTCACCCTGGCAGTTCATTACTTATTTGAAAACGATTGGGTTCAACCCTACAGGAGACAACAAAGCTGTATTTGAGCTCTGGCCTCTGTGACTCTGCTTGCAAGATTGTTATAAAGATCATAAAAGCAGTGAAATGACCCAGATATTTAGAAACCAATTACATCCCATCTGCAATGGATATGCTGACTTCAGAAAAATAATATTTCATTCCCTAAAGGCAAGCCAACAAGAATCTTAAGCAAATGAAGAGTGTTTTATATAGAAGAGAGTCTTGGTGAAACATAATGATGAAAAATTTAAGTTACAATTAGGCAAGAAATCATTTAGTTGCTCCTTGTCCATCCACACAGGCTTAAAAAAAGTACAGAATAATGCCCCCTTTTTTTCCTCTCTTTCTAAAAGTGTAAAATCTTAGAATGATTGTAAATACTTACTTGCTTATCCAAATCAATGTAGTTGTTGAAATTATGTTCCTGCTTCTGTTTTGGGCATCAAAACATTGGATTTTCCAAAGAAATTAACTCAGAAGTTTACACTTTTACAGAAGTGAAAAAACTTTAAGGTTAAAACCCATGAAATTATTGTGTACGCAGAAACGAGTAAGAACAGTGGGCAATAATTCCATAAACAACTCTTCAGTATTTCCTCCTTTTGTTAAAGTCTACAGAGACTTAAAGAAATGCATATCACTAATACAGTTTAATATGGCAGATTACACACTTTAAAATAACAAGTAATTAATAAGGAAGAAGAAAAAGTGTGAAATAGTTTTGCACAAAATTAAAGTTCTTATAAACCCTTAAAGTTCTTATAAACAAAAATGCTTTTTAAAAAATACTTTGAAATTACTAGAAAAACAATGGCCAAAAGGTGATTTTTACATGTTGCTGGGCATGCTCCACCATGAGAGATGCTATACAACAGCAGACCAAAAAACCCACTAAACGTATCATTAGCAAAACAGTCCTGTGGGCATTAATCACATTGTTATTTCATTACTGTTTTTTTACCTTTATGGAAGAAGCTGCATAGAGCATATCCTCAAGACTGAAATGGCAACACTGGTTGAGGTATTCCTGGCAAAACTCTTGAATCAATTGTAGATTATACAGGCTGTCAGCCAAAGACATTGTCTCTTTCAAACAAATATCTAAAAAGAAAGAAAAGAAGCAAAGATTAGACATAGTTACAGATCTGCAAAAAAGTTCTCTTTTGGCTTTGCTGGATTCTGGAGCATTTTCTGGATTCCGGCTTGATTTCTGCCACCTCCCCCGGAGCTTTTTATTTTTCTATTTCAGAAAATAAAGAAATTATTAATCTACATTTTATCCTTGCATTTTTACATATTTAGACAGTTTTGCAATAAATAATCTTGTATTTCACTATTGACAAGTTTGTTTCTGTTTTGCCTTCTGTGAAGATGAAAGTTATGCTCTCACCCCTAATAATTCCATGTAATGAAAAACCATGATCACTAATATAATTTTTTTCCAATTAGATTTTCTATAGAGCAATGGCAATAGGAAATGAACACATTTTCACATGTGTTTCTCTGTACATACTAGTTCTATTTCTTTGCACAGGCACCCAAAAGCACATTTTAATGCCATTAACCTGAATCTTCACAAAAAAACAGCATTAGATTGGTCTTATGTATTTGTGTTTGTGGACTGAGATATCTGAGATAAGATTTTACACGGAGCTGAAGCTTGTTATTATCACTCTGTTTGAAAGTGCTATTTAAAGACACATAAGTGGTTGCAGTGAACAGACTCATGCAGTTGTACAGTGTTCTCTCGATACTATTTATGCCCAGATAACCTCATGTTCTCTTTTTATGACAGCTTCTTTGAAAATTAAGTAGCAATAATAAGTTCCTGGGTGGTGGTGGTGGGGAAGACAGTCCTTTTAAAAAAAAGTACTGAAGAAAACAAAAATATACTTCCAGAGCATGCATCAGATTTTACTCCTAAAGCAATAGTGTATGGCAAAGCTCCACATAAGTTTTGAATTGTTTAGGATAAAAGGTTTCTTTAGACACAGAATCTACTTTGATGCTAGCAGGGTAAGGATTTCCACACTGAGGAAATCAGATAGTCCATCAATTCAACCTCACTGATGTTGATCAGTAGCAAAAAAACATTTGACTAAACCGACTGAAAGATAAAATTGAGTAATGCAAAATGTGAAATGATGCATTTGGATCTAATAAAATTCTAATGTAATTCATTGGCTGAAAGTGATACAGAGCAGGAAGTTATCATGTATTAGCCATTGTAAACCTGTTTATGTGCCTTCAGCATCGTGCAGGTATGGAAAGAGCAAACACGACACTAAAATATATCAGAAAATTTATTTTCAGTAGTGACAAAGAAGCACTACACAAAGGTAACATGACGTCTGTCTGGATTTCTGGGTACAATTATGACCATCTGTATTTAAAAAACATAAACCCAAACTGCACTGACTGCAGAAGAAGACTATCGAGGACAATAATATGCATGGAAATCCACTTCAGCAAGAGAGACTGAAAAGGCTGGTTCAGTAGCTGGGATAAAATAAGAGAAAGAAAATATACACAAAAGGTATACAACACATTAGGAGAAACCATTCAAGCCAAAGGGCACTGCTGGAACCACAAAGGCATGTAAGGCTACAGGCACACTTAGATAAAAAGCAAGAATGAGATTTAAAACTGTTTTAAAAAAATGGAACTCTACAACAATGGGTGAGAACAGTATAGATTTTCAAGAGCTTGACAGTTTTAAGATAGAACAAGATAAATTCATGGAAAGGATTATATAATTTTGTACAATGGCCAATTTCTTGACTCACTGACATAGGGAGTCCTTTCTGCTTCTATATTCCTTCAAGGAAACCTAGATTTGAAAGTTAAATGAAGTCTTAATGAGAAGTGATCTATTTTAGACTACAGGGAACTCTAGAATAATTTTTTCTTTTTTGTTAATGCATTTTCTAGCACTTTTGCATATCCATTTTTGTTACATGCCTTCTTCAGTTCCAATACAGAACCAAATCTCAGTAAAATTCAACATGCACTGAAATGTTATAATCTAAATACAGGGAAGATGAGCAAAATCTTACTAAAGTATTTCTAGTTGCTTTGGAGTGCCTTTGAATTTAGTTCTGAGACAATGACATTTATATATCTTTAGGGAAGACGATATCAGGACACCTAACAAGAATATTAAAACTAAAGTTCTAAAGACAACATGTGCCTTATCCTGTTTAAAGTCAGATGCTGGAGGAATATGCTGGCAAGTATATTTGTGGTCATGCAAGGTCCTTCAGCCTGTGCGTTCAGGAAGAAGGAACAAGGTGTTACCCCATTCAACACTACGCAAGTTTTGACTCTTCCCTAACATACAACAGTATGTATTTGGCTGCAACATTTATGTAAAATAAAAGATCTACTTTTCAAAATTCACACGCCTAAGAAGAATGGTGAATGAACACATCTTAGTGTCTTTCATTTTCAACACCTACTGTGCTGGAAGCTCCCTATAAAATGCTTGTGTATATGAATTCCAGATTTTAGTCCTTAGCCAGCTTTAAACCCTTGCTCATGTTCCTAGATTTCTCAGGGTGTTTCTGTATAAGTGTTCCCACGACATCAAAGGTATACTAGGCAGAACACAGGCAGAAAATGATGTGTTAGCTGCCAAGACATTTTTCAGCTATGTGAGGCCCTTAGATGCCAAGAGGAAGATGTAACTTTAACCAGGCTACTGAGCAAAAGAACAAGATGAAGCTGCTCATCATCACAGACAATTGCTATTACAGAACAGCATGACACCAATACCTTCTAGACTATATATTTTTGTTTATAAATGATACAGGTAGCTCTCAGGTGAACTAAAAGCCGAGAATACAGAGCAACTAACAGGCAGTGCAGCTATACAGAGTCTAACATGTTTTATAACTACTCAGATTCACAAAAAGCACGTATGCAACTTCAAGAACAAGTTTTGCAGGTGGTTTCAAGTTTCATAGCACAAAGTGCAGCATTTTTCTTGCCACAGTTAGATCTGTAACAATATATCTTAGTATATTAGTGTGACAACATAAAAGCAAGTACAACAGGGAAGGACATCTTGGTTCCTTTTATTTCAATGTAAAAATAAAGAGGTACAAAGTTTAATATTAAACCCGCCACACTCAAATTATGCCTTTTCTATATTGTATTTAAGCACCTTCCTTCACATAGTTATCAAAGAGAAACATGTAAACTCATATGGACATGTTTACAAGCCAAGAAACACGTTAGACATACCCTCTAGTTTAATGATATCTGGACAGTAGAAGTGGATCAGGGCTGCAAGAGCACAACCATCTGTACCATCTTTCAGCAGATTCTCTACCAGTGGAATGCAGGGCAGCTGTTTAAGCAATGTTTGCTCCTTCCTGTAACGAGCCTACAATGTGGAATGAAGAAATTTAGAGAAACAAAAGCTCTGAAACCTATGAAGAAACATATTCATACTATAGGTTTTACACCCTGTTAGTAAAAAGGTACTATTCAAGAACCAGCTGAATATTCTCAGTATTAAATTTCTCAAAATTATTCATGTTATGTCACATTTTGAATAGCATAAATAATATTTAAGAGGAGCCTTTCCTTCAAAATTCCCAAGTTTTGATGATCTCTGTACAGCACATGAAACTAAATAACGTTATATACCTCAATTTAAATTTAACACTCATTACTATACAATCAAAAATGATCTGTGTAAACACAGTGAGACAAATCCTTAGCTAGCGCTACTTGAGTTTACTGGCTAGTCATGACTCTGAAGTCAACACACCTAAGTATCTTGCCCAAAATCTCATTCCTGTAAAACTGCTATAATGACTAATTCAGAAATGAGGAAATCTGCATTTGATGAACTCCATTATTATTACTAGCATGTGTCACTATAAGCAGTCATAGAAAAATATTAATGGTCAAGTGTTATGACCATGCAGTGGCCCAGTTAGAAAACATTTTGAAAAACAAGTTGGCATACAATGTGATCGTTAGTTCAGAACACAGAGATAGCATTTATCTGCAGTGTACATATTCTTAATTTTTTTTTATTAATTTTTCTTTTTTTTTTTGTGTGATAGGAGAGAGTAGCTTACTTAAAACATGGACTTATCATTCTTAGGTTTTTTCCACATCTTCCTAGGAAAACAAATGGAGGCGGAAGAGTGTGGTATAGATTTTAATTTGTTAATATTATTTAGTATGACATTTTTAAAATAGTAGCAAAGGATTACTTTTCCATTCACACCACAAAATAGTTATGATGCCAAGAGTGTTTATGAGTTAATTTTATGCTAGATAAATTCATCTAGACACACTAAACTGCAAGTCTCCCTGTAGGGATTCAGGTAAGTCTTTGTGTAAATTACTCTTCCCAGCAAGTCTAACGCTGACAGTTCCTATCTCCTACTCTCCATCTTTTGGCTGTGCTGGAGCAATTGCTGATGAGACTGCAGGGCAAAACCACTGGTCCAGCTACAATAACTCTCCTCCTTTGTTTCTGCAGTGAACAAGTGAGCAGGGATGGAGGTTTTATGGGTGGAGTAGGAATTGTTTAAGTGGGCTTTGCACACAAAAAAGTCTGTGGAACCACAGACTAACCCTGAGGGCTATACTTAATGTCACTGGATTGATGTCAAGGATCACATGGGCTTATTTTAGTGTGTCAGTGTTCCCTAACTGGCCTAGGAAGTAAAAGCCTAATCTGGCAACAGCAGCCACATCAGTTTTAGAAAAATAAAGGGCTTGTACCTGACCCAGAGAACTTATACTTTAACTAATGAATTTTTTTTAAAAAACTCCGAGAGTTATTCTTTATTTCGTACTTTTAGTGTAGTGGTGATCTGAGTGCCAAATAGCCTGTATAAAAATGAAAATCCCATTTCTGCATGCTATAGGAAATATTCACTAACACCAAACAAAATCATGTTACTGTTATGCATTATTGATATTCTTTTGTCCGTGTTCTTAATACTCCCTAGTATTTCTAATGAAATAAACCAGTTATGCTTGCAGTGAAAGATTGTTCTTTTTCACTGTGGCAATCCACTGCCCCACTATGATGAAAACCCTGTAAATTTCAAATACCATGTGATTATGTCCATATATGTCCTCCTCAAGATGACTGTAATTAAGTCTGTGAAATACTACAATTTAATTATGATTAGACATGAATAATGATAACAGATGCAGGATACAGGTGGACTCAACATCATGATCTGACAAACTGTGTAATTTACATATTCTTTTGAATAGCATATTTTAATGGACTACCCAAAAATACTTGAAATTGCTAATACAGTGGCCTTGCACAGGAAATCCCATGAAAAAGTATACTGCCCTTTAATGATGCCTTACTGGTCCTTAGGAACCATGCCCACAGATGCTAAAAACTGTGTCATATCTTTAAAGTGGACCTAGAAAGAGGACTTAATTCACTGTAGAGTATGCCAAGCACATTACTTCAGGAAAACCAAATTCATACAATCTGATCTGCTAGTTTCAGTAGGGTATACCTGGCATCATGTTTCAATTTGGCTGAAAAGATTGAGGAAATTATACTGAAAAAAAATGAAAGACACTGGTAATTGCACTGCATTTTTAATAAACTTTCATATGAAGAAACTCTTCTCATCAGTTGCAATGTTTTGCTATTAAATATGAATGCAATAATGCAAAAGATGGACCTCTACATTGATGATAAAGCTCCAGTGCTAATTAAAACATAAATGCTAATACAGGCATCTTGTTTCTGAGATCCAAAACCATCTTGATTTAGCATCTCTGAGCTTATTCCACTTAAAAAAATTGTCAGACACTTGCCTACAAATAAGGTCAGCTAAAGATGAGCCAACAGCACAGCAGCTATTCTGCCACAAGTGCTTGTGTGTATTCAGGGTTAATCATTATTAAGGAATGCACTTACACATTTACCATGCAGTAGATAACATGTTATAATTTACTTATCAGAGTAAGCTTTTAGGTGCCTGTATGCTCAGGAATCTCTCTCTCACTATGAAACATTTGCTCTCGGTAAAGGGAAGAGGCAGAAGACTGGCAGAACTGTTAGAGCAGCCTGGCCCACTGCTTTCCTACTGTATTATCAGGAGCGCTGGGGTTCCAACTGTACCTCTACTGAACTGGCAACTCAAAGTAACAAACGCCACTAGTTCAAGTTGTCTATGGGCAATGGGCTGGCAAACTGGCATTAGCATTTCAACTGATTGAATGTTTTATATTTTAATATGATTTTTATGCAAAGGAAGAGAATCATTAGTAAACTAACACCCTCGACAGAAATAGAACACAAACATATTCTGAAAGTGCTTTGAAGTAGCCACCCGGTTTGGTGAAAATGAGACAAAAATAAACTGCTTAAATTTCTGATATAATGGTCAGTCTTGTGTTTGGGTTTGTTTTATTGGGTTTTTTTAGTTATTCCCTCCATTCAGTTACCCCATCTTCATTAAAGAATAAAAATTCAAGGACTATATTGTGAAGAGCAGTGTATCTGTGTGTGTGTCACAACTGTAACAGATAGCATTGTAGAGAAATTGCCCACAGAGACTATTAGGAGTTTGAACACTGGTGAGTCTGCTGAATATAGTACTTTTAAACTTGTTTTCTAGACACCAAGTAATTTCTGATCATGTCTACATTGTTATTTTCAATTCTTTTTGCAATGTAAGAACAGTCTTTATGACAACAAATATCTGAGGGACTGGTAGATCAGTTATTTGGTAATCCTTAGAGCAAAGAGATTAGAATAAGTTCTTTGGAATTCAGACCAGAACTATACAATTCTGCATGTACTTAAGCAATCCTGCATATACCTAAACAGCTGACTGGTTTGTTCCTGGCAAAACGTGTTACAGAATAAATAATCTCAATGCACTTCAGAGGTGAATTACTATATGATAGAGGAAAGTAATGATAACAACAAGGTGACACAGCACAGAGAAAACAAACATTATTATTGCAGACATGAACAGTTATTTTTTTATTGCTTTTAATGAAGTGATAGTCTCACTAAAAGTAGACTGCTTTGGGTTACTTTGTGTGGGGAGAGATTAAACAGCAGTCTTAAATCAGATGAAAAAACAGGGAATTCTAGACAAATGGTGTCATGATTGCATATTCTTAAAATAAATAAGATTTCAGATTCCATGTAGCATTAACAATCAAAAGCTATTTCTGCAAGTCTCTTTTTAAAAAGAGAATTGATTTCCAATAACATGTGTTTACTGAAAGGTTGTGAAAAAGTAGTTTGCAAATACTCATCATTTGACATGAGCTAAAAATCAGTAGCACTGCCTTGTACAAACCCACTGATTGCTTGAAAAGTAATTCCTTATTCAGCATCATATCTCATTTCTTTTGCACAGAATACCTTGCAATATAGGATTCTGCAGTATGCACACCTTTGCAGGGCAATCTCTTATAAAATTATCTCATACAGATAAATGAAATGAATGATTAGACCAGCATGACATGGACAAAGCCATTCCCAAAATAAGCAATTCGATCAAAGTGAAGCAGTTGGGCAAACTTACAGGAACCAGTTTCCAAAACCATTTGGTAGGAGACTTCAGAGGAAGCAGTAGGAAAAAAGAATAAAAGCAAAAAGCAAAGGAAAAAAAAAGGAACATTTTATCAGATTTCATAAATTACTTTGACAAAGCAATTTTCCTTAACATTCTCAGGTTTGTTTTTTTTTTTTAATAAAAGTGAATTGTAATTTAATGGTAAGCATTAATGCACTGTAACCTCTGCGTATTGAGCTAATTAGCAGCAATAACACTGGATAAATATGTCTGCAGCCTTTGTAGATCAACATTATAATTTTCCCACATGAACAGATAAGATTGTCAGATCAATGCAGTTTTATGAAATGCTTTCACACATCTAATTGTACTCTATATATGCAATCCAACTGAGGAATTCATTTGAGACTTGAAGTCACGATATCACAAGCATCAAAATGAACTCCAGCAGCACTCATGGAGAAGCAGGGAAGCTAAAGCAATGAAAAAAGGGATAAACACACTGTAGTACAGTACAACCAACTGCAGTGAAGCTTGGGTTAGTTACTTCAAGCCAAACAGTAACGTTCAACAACATTTTTCAACAATCATATGACAGTTTTCAGAACAACAAGAGGTACAGGCAGTTATATTTTTGCAATGACAAATCACATTAGCATCAGCTGCATGATATGCAATGACCTGAAATGTAGATGGAGTTTTGACTACTGGCAGAGAAATGATCAGAACTGATAAATAAAACTCTAAACTCATATGTGATCAAAAAATACTAATCTGAAGCACACTGAAGAAATTTATTTTTTTCAGTAACTCTATTTGCTAATCTGACATAATAACTCTACTATTAAGAATAAAAATACTGTGTACCAGGCTACAAACACACAGAGAAAACTTCATCACTCTATGGATATGGAAAAAACTGCTATGGGTGCTTATTATGTAGTTGTTAAATATTTTAAACAACTGCAGTAATGATACAAAGTTTTTATGCAAAAAAGCTGTTGTGCACTAAAGGGTGTCCATTAGTAACGGGGCTATTCTCAACATTCTTCTCCATTTAACTGGCATTTTGCAGTGGAGAATCCAAAGGCACTTAGAAAGAAATTAATTACGAGATGCATGATCGTGTGTGGCTCTGGATATTTCTGTCACACCCACCTAAAGCACTTTCCACAGGATTCAGTTTCTCTTCATATCATTGAAATACATACAAAGTATGGAAAAATATGTGAATTTTAAAACAAATTATCTTAATTTTCAATTGCAATCAGGAATTCTAAACCATATCATGAAACCAGGTTTTAGATAAATTGACTGAGAACAGACCTAGGCTGCCTATTATTCTGCTTAATACTGATAGGAACGTTCTTCTTGGATTTACCAAGGTGAAGTATTTCATACTTGGACTCAATAAGTCCACCAATGTCTATTTAATGATAGACTGACGAACTACTCTTTGGAAAAAAACACACATTTGTGTCAATTCCAAATACTAACTCTCTGTAACTCTAACTGAACTCAAAAGTAGTAATCCAATATATACTTTTATTTATCCACTTCATTGAAACTATGAAGTGGAGATGACTATGATTTAAAGGGGTGAAAGAGTTAAGGAAAATCAAGTTTTAATTCAAACATACTATAACATTTATAAATGCAAACTTTATAAAGCCACTTAAAGGAAAAGAGATAAACGGAATTCTCTTGGACAACATAATGGGAATTCAATGGCTGTTGAACTGTCACTTCAGATCAGCAAGAATAAACTTTTTTTCCCCTGGAACTTCATAAAAATCAGTCACTATAGAACAAACTACGCAGAGAATCCTGGCTGACTTCTCACAGTGTTTAAAACAACAACAAAACCAAAACAAAAACTGAAAGGACAAAACAGTCCCTCAGGTTGAGGGCTCACTGTTTTACAAGACTTTATCCCCCCTAACAAAGATTTAAATGTGACTGTGATAAATTTAATTCATCCTACGGTGCCAAAACATGGCAGTCATGCCTTTTATTAAATACTTGTTTCTGCTGTCTTCCTTGCACCATCATTTGTGTTCATGCAGCTGTGCATTAATCAAGAAGCTGATTCTGCTGCAAATTTTTCTTCTTGACAGATTAGCTTTTGCTATCAGTGTAGATTTATGAAACATTAAATTGAAAGTGGAACTACGCTGTTAGTGTTTTACTTTCACGCAAAAAGTTGCACTGTTTAAACTTAAAAAAAAACTTTTGAAGAATACAGGTACTTGATGAATACTTTTCCATTTGTTTCTCTCATAGGATTTGCATTTACTTGTCTTAAATCTGTCAAGACTGATTCCATCTAAATTACAGAAGCAGACAGAAAAATAACAGGTTTTTGAGAAAGCTCCAACTACATTGAAAATCAGTAGTTTAACCAGTGCAACTGTACAGTCACTGCATATTATTCAATGGAAGCCTGAAAACCAAAGCTATTTACTACAAAACTTGAAATCCTAATTGTGAAAAGAGATGCAAAGACTCTACCAGAAACAGGCGAGGTTACCACAAATCACCAGCTGATCAAGGTCCAGAGGACTACCTGGAACTTAAAATCATACACACACTCCTTCCCCTCATCTTCTACAGACAGGTGTAGCAGAAGTAAGTGAAAGAAAACAAAAGCAACCTCATAATCTGTTAGCACTGTTTTTATCTATCCAGAAATAGAAAATAGATGTATCTTATCGGTTGTTTTATCTACTCATCTGTTTATATGATGCTCAAAACTTTTAGAAATGTAGAGTTTATTATTTATTGCAAAAAAGGTTCACTACAGATATGTAACAAGACAGTAAGGGCATTAATTTGTCAGGCTTGAAGGTTATGCTGAAATTATTTTTCACAACTGATTATGAATTTATCACAGTAGGAAATAATGACATTATTAAAAAGTCTACTTGTTGGCTTTGTTTAACCTTTTAGGTACCTGATTTTACAGCTTCTGGGCCAAAAATTACAACTAAAGTAAAGCTTTACTTAATGACTAGAATGATCTATTCTTTGTTTGTTTGGCCATCTCTATAATCAGCAGAAGGCGCAGTCATAATTTAAATTTAGTTCAGGTTCAAAACCTGACCATATCTCAGAAACGCTCAAATATCCAAAGGTGTTTGTCTAGATCAGAAGGGAGATTACAAGGTTTCTTGAATTTTAGACTGGAATCATCACCTTTTGAACTGCTAACTGTGTTGGTAACAAGAGAAACTAAATTACATAACAAAGCTCCAACATGAAAAGGATGGTGGAAGACTGAAAAGCTGCACAATGGAACATTCCAGTTCCCCTTCATGCTATGTTTTAAAATACATATTGAAGCAGCAATTAGGAGTTTAAAAACATCAAAGGAAGAAAATAAAACAATTGAATTCAGATACTAAGCATTTAGCTACAAGTGCAATATGAGTAAAAAAATGTTAAATATATAGAAGTATAATTTAATTTTCCCATAAAAATGAAAAACCATGTAATGCTTTAGCTTAAACAAATGCAGATTTTAATTCCCCCCTTTTTTTTAATCTAAGAACATCTACTGATACTAATAGCTAAACCCAGGAACAGTATGAAATGAACAATTATATACATATTTCAGCAATACCCAAACCTGGTACAGGAATTTAGCTGCAGTTACTTCACAGCTTTACTGACTATGGATTGTAAGGTCAATGCCACAGGAGCCACATGATAATTTAAAAAGAACTCCCATGAGAAACTCTGACCAACTTGGCTTGATAAAATTGACACATCCAATGCATCTGCATTAGTTTTCCTTGTAAAGACAGCATGACAAAAAGAATAGCTGAGATTTCATAGGAAATTAGCCATCAGTTTCCCCCCCCAGTGTTTCCCAAAGAAAACCTGAAGGTAAATAATCTAAATGCTAATACAATCCCCTAGCATGGAATACCTTACTTGACAAAGCAATTTATGCAGCTGAATCCTACAGTGAGGCAAAGAATATAACATGTACCTGGGATAATAGGATAAAAAATTCAGCAGAAGGCCTTAAATACACATTTTTTCCATGATAGGGCAACTGTTGCATGATTCTCCTTTTTTGCAAATGTATTTGTACTGGGGGCCAACAGAATTGGGCTCTTATTGTGTTACAGCTTCATAATTCATATGGAAACACCACAAAAGCATATGCCATTTTTTATCTAAATGTGTTATTCCACTGAATCCATTTATAGGATCAGTTACAGACTATACAAGTCTTTCAACAACTGATTCAAGAATGCTTACATTGAAGATAAATTATAAACTAAAAATTTTATCCTTTTATTCCTAATATAAAATGCAAATGATAAGTGAAAAGAAATATTACCGAATTCTAACAAATACAGATAATTTTATGGCATTGGTCTGATAATAAAAACACTAGAGGACAGAAGTACACAGGTTATTTTCCCTGCCCTCTGTTTACTTTGTTTTATTTAAAATTGAGAAATGAACTTGTCAAGGACATCTTATTATCCAGATTTCTATGCTACTATCACTATTGAACACTGCTTAAATTTTCTATATCAGGGCATATGCATCAATCACATTACTATTGTAAAACCCACCATTTTCTTTTCCTGAGTCAATCCTAATTGGCTTTTCTTGTCATTCCTTATATTTAAAAACACCCCACAAATGCAAGGATATTCACTACATTCATGTTTTTTGAAGCTGAACATCTAATTTAGGCTGGTAACCCACAATCCCCTCAGAGCAGCATTGAAAAGGAGACAGCAGCTTACAGGAAAACAGACCAGGGTGGGAGAAAGGATTACGGTCTTGCAGTAACTTGGAAATCTGTTCCACGTTCAGGTGCAGGGATAATACCAGAGTGTTCAAACTGATTACCAATTCCCCAATAATAATTATATCTCAGTAAATTATCTTGTTCTGAAGCAAGCGATTTTACATACTCTGGATCTGTGTGCTATCCCTCTGTATTTGGGTGGGTATATAATGCTATTTAATTAACTGAGCTTCACAAACAAAAGAAAAAAAACCTGTTAGGAAAGGGAATCAAATATAATCTCTTTTAATTGTATATATAATAAAACCTATCATCAACCAGTATTTTGGATCATAGCCAGAGCAATGCTTCCCATGATGTCACAGACAAATCTCTCATTTGAGATTCAGGCAATACACAATGAAAAAAACCATTAAAAACCACAAATAAAATGTGCTATTTTTTTCATATCAGATATGACTGCAGTTTTAATTCATTTGAAAGTATTCTATTAACCTTAACAAATTCCTTATCACTAATGTAACAGATGTTTCCCTGCTATCAAAGATTTATTTGTCAAAAAGGGAATAAAAAGTACAATTCTATTAGTTTTACTTTTAAATGGGTATTTTCATGGAAATGATAAAACTAATAGCAAAATGAATACAAGCTTGTTTTTTTAAGAAGTAATTAAAAGTTGAATGTTTTCAAATGTATATTTACATACTATATGCAAGTAGTTTTTGTTTATAGATAAGTGCTTTTTCTAGTTTAAAATACTTAAACTCCTACCTTTTGTCCTCCTGCAGATTCTGCACTGTGATGCTCTTTTAGTTTTTGTTCCTGTTCCATGATGTCTTTCAAATGTTCATTTACCTAGAGATAAAACAGTTCATTCAATTGTCTAAGAAACAAGTCACAGAAATTACAAGTTTTCAAAAGGTCTATAAATCACAACCACTGAGTTAACTAAAAAGATGAAACAATTATTTCAGTCTATAGCCTGAAGCCAAATCAGCCAATGTCAGTCTCAGAGGCGGTCTAGGGTCACTACTTGTTAGCTTTACATTGTATAAATGAACCTGCCACTTATTATGCTTGATCACATTTGATTAACGGTGTATCCTTGTTGCTTGATTTGATTATGCAGTGAAGGTAGATCACTTCAAGCAAGATGTGTTCAAATACAAACAGAATACCTTTGGGTTTAAATCATGATAAATTACACAGTGAGATGACAACCTTTAAAGAGTCAGAAATTGACCCTGGAGCAGCCATCATGGCATCTCAATATGAAGATGACTGCTAAGTTGTCCTAGATAATGGGTATTACAGTATTTATTTAGACTTCCCATTTATTTGGTTCACACAAGATGTTTAGCTTATTTCTGCAAACTTTGCTTTTTATTATCCATAAACAGCAGATGAAGGAACAGTCTGTATCAGATACAGTCCTGAAACACCTACATACACACATATCCTACCCTCCCATTTCTAATCGAATCACAGACTACAAGGAAAGTCAGCTTGCTTTCCCAGCACTCATACCTTGTTTATCCAGTACATGACAGCATCCTCAATGTCATAAGGTACGTCTGTAGCTTGGAGGAAGGCTGAATACTGCTGAGTGCAGGCAATCACTTTCTCAACACTGACCATCTCTACAGTGTATGCCATCATAAGGGTATCGATCATGGCCAAGTGAGCACTCTGCAATAAGAAGCAGCAATACCTCATTAGTTTGCAAATCAGAAGATCACTTTCTTATGTAGTGCTTGTGAACATAGCCACATCCATGAAAAGACCAAAACCATCATTGCTACATGTTTCCTGCCTGATTGTCAGCTTTTGGCAAATGTAAACAAACACAACAGTTTGAGAACATAGGTTAAATTGCAAATTAAAATAATTTCTGTAAGAAAATTAACAGAAAAAAATCAAAGAACTGCAAGTGAAAAGAAGGAGCAAATCTAATAATTCAAACATCACATCACCTTTAAGAGAAATAAAGAGATCTTTTAAATTCGTCACCGTAGCGAAAACAAAATCCATTTCCTGATCAATGTTATTTGTACTGGAAGTTAAAGCTGAGAGTGCCTGCTAAACAACCTTCATCATCACAAATATGCTGCATTCATAGGTGAAAGTTTATCTATACTTAAAGTCATAATCCAGGAAGAAGACATGATTATACTAATCTTTAGCAAAAAACCCAACACGAGAAAAAAATATCTTTTCCTATGTTCTGCAGATGCAGCTATGTGTGCTCAACAAGGTTTAAAATAAGCAGGTATGCTAAATAAAATGTAGCTTCTGTTAAAAGTTAAGGTGCATTCCTCCTGGTGATACGTATTGAAAGACAATGGCTATTTCAGTTTGTAATACTTAAAAATAAACAAACAACTCTCCCTCAAAAAAACCCAAATACAGCAATAACATAAAAAGAGGATGACAATCAAGATTTATATTGATTCTTCTGAATAAATAACAAAATAATTGCAGTGTGTAGAAGCAGTGCCTACAGCTACACAGATTTCCTTCTGCTTCATGATAAGAAAAACAGAAACAGAAAAACAGAAGGATTAAGCAAGATTTCCCATGGATGAGAAAAATTTCCAAAGACAGCACTTTTTAAAACATTGACTTTAAACACAGCTCACAATGCAAACAAAGATCCCAAGCACTCGTTAACACCCTCACTTCAATACTATAAAAATATTCATACAAACATCTCACAAGGTTGCAGTAACAGCAATGAACAACATGAGTCACACAGCAACATGCTATCTAATCATCACAGTCAAGGTAGTTCATGCACATCATTTATTCCAGAAATTCCACCAGGAAAAAGATGAACAGATCCAGATTTAGTGCTGCCCTTAGTGTTTATATCACCAATGAAAGTGATGATGCTGAACTCAGAAGCAGACAACAGCAGATATCCATTTTTTAATGCAGTTGCTTTGTTTCACAAAAAAGGTAAACTATACTTACTTTATCTACCAGACATTCACAAAACTGTTTCCAACAGCCAACCTTCCTGAGATGAGCTTATTCTCCTTGGACCCTGGATGTGGCCTAAAGCCCTGTTTGTCCCAGACTCCATCCACACTCCCAGCAGCAGAGCAGCCAGGCTGGGAAACAGCAACTCCTCATGCCTGCCACCACTGATGGCCATTCTCAATCAACTCCTTTTACCAGCATTATTGTGCCTTATGAATTTATTTAGACCTTTACAAACAAATATCCATACCAACTCTTAGGTGAAGGAAGAAAAGTTCTGGGGAGCTGAATTCTTGCCACTCAAAGTACTTAAGAAGGAAAAGAGTATTGCCCATATCCAGCCTCGTGAGGAGCCTGCACTCCAGTGGGCAATGCAGCAGTGATACCCAGGGATGCAGGAGCCACTCCTTTGTCTGCCCAGCAACACAGAAAAAAGTGCAAATCTGGTATATCACAGTAACTACAAGTACAGTCCCCTAAAATGTTGTGAGGGATTGCAGAGCCTGAGTCAGCCATACAAATCCATGCAATTCTGGCAGGAGTTTCCAGCTCAGATTGCAGAAGGGTAGGTTAGCATATGAAACACACAGCAAAGAAAGGAAGACTTGGATCATCTCTGACATCCAGGGGTCATTGATCTAATAATCTTTCCTTGCTACATTTTTCTTACCTAGTCTAAATAGCTTCTGAGTTAAAACCTTGTGCTGTTTTCAGAACTGCCCCAGAAAATGAAAGGGAGATACTAAAATGGTAAGAAAATGCTGGATTTGCCTTTTAGGAGGAGGTAGTGGATTGTTTTCATCCCCCCCTGCAGAGAGGACACTGCCTTCCACGTGAGGTCTGACAACCAAGGAAGCTCCAGCCAGATGCTGTGGAAGCAGCATCTTCCCCAAGTGTTGATCCATGACCAGTTCACTGGGTCTGTGCTCTGAGACAAGTCTGCAAGAAAAGGAACCACTGGAAACCTTCCCAAGAGGGAATTCAGTGGCCTTCACCTCCCAAGCTGGATCATCAACTTCTCTGGAAAACTTGATCACGCCTATAAAGTGGATTGCCAGTGGAGACAGAAAGCTACTAAAGTGTTGCTAGAACTGCCAATATGCTCAATACATTATAAATACATTAGGAAAATTAGATTATTTACATTTAGTTAGCTGAGTCACATTTTCAATGTTTCTAGCAAATCATTAATGAACTGCAAACTACTTAAGCAAACAGAGGGAACAATGAAGGGAATGACCTTAGATAGTACTATCAAAGCCAAGTGTAATAAACTTTTACCCACACTGACTAGATCCATGTCACAAACTTTATTTTATACAGACAATCAAATACAAGCATCTTCAGCCTCAAAAGTGACTCCAAGTTATTTTCTTTAGAATCCAGGCAAAACACTCAGAAGATTTTTAGAAAAAAGTAACTAATAAAAAGAAGAATGAGTATTATCCTGAGAAATGAAAAGGAAAATTGCTATTTTTTTCAGTTAGCAAAAATAAAACTGTTTTCCTAAGTAGTTTCTTCACTAATAAAAATATTTAAAACTAGTAACATAGATAGGCTTATCCCCCAAGAAAATTGCAAGCTACCAAATAAACACATAGGATAACTTGTACCTAAAATAGTTGCTTGCTTATTTTGGTTTGTTTGCTGATTTTTTTTTTAAAGGAAGTACAGAAAGAATGAGAAAACTGTTTAATTCCACATACAGCTCTACTGGTATTCTTCTACTTATTCTGTAAACAGTCAGACAAGCTGCATGCTTTTACATCTCCTCATCCACTATGCTCAATGAGCAAGAGCAAATTAAAAACTGCACTACAAAAATAGTGTCATACTGTTTCAAATACAGGCTGTGTCAGCATAACTGCTAAAGTTCTCTAAAAAGACCAATTTTTAACAAATTCTGTTGATTTGCCTTTCTCACTGAGCAGCTTATTTTAGGTACTGCTAAAAAAAAAAATCAAGAGGGAGAGTTCACTTTTACTAGTCAGATCTGTAATTATGAGTGAATTACACAAGGAAGCAAATTTTCGTATCTGAGGGAGAAACAGAAACCACTCTGAGGTGGGCAGAAACTGGGATCGCTACTCAGCAGCGTCCTCTTTCTCCAGACAAGCCTGTAATACAATGCCTGACGGAAGTGCCCAGGAGCTGCTGATGGCTGGTAACAAGACAGTATGTTAAATATTGATATTTCCTCTGAGATGGCAGCATTTTGGTACACAGCGTAAATAATCCAGGCAGGATTTCATGCTGTCACATACCTCCCACATCCAGAACTGCAGCAAGGCATACATGAATAAAGATCACAAAATCATGGAACATGCTGAGTTGGAAGGGATCCACAAGGATCACTGAGTCCAACTCCTGGTCCTGCACAGGATCATCTCTGAGAGTCACACCAAGAGCCTGAGTGTATCATTCAAATGCTTCTTGAATTCTGTCAGCCTTGGTGCTGTGACCACTGCCCTGGGGAGGCTGTTCCAGCACCCAACCACCCTCTGGGTGAAGAACATTTTTCTAATATGCAACCTAAACCTCCCCTGACACAACTTCAGGCCATTCCCTCAGGCCCTGTCACTGGTCCCCACAGAGAAGAGATCAGTGCCCGCCCCTCCTCTTCCCCTCTTGAGGAAGCTGTAACTGCAGTGAGGTCTCCCCTCAGTCTCCTCTTCTCCAGGCTCAACAGATCAAGTGTCCTCAGCTGCTCCTTTGGACACTCTCTAATGGCTTAATATCTTTCTTATATTGAAGTGACCAAAATTTCACACAATGCACAATTAAAAAAAAAATTAAAGAAACAATTTAAAAAAATCAGCAACATACTAAATTACAGAATAGAATAAAAGAACATTAGAGAAATATCATTAAAAGAAAACCCCAACAAGAATAACAGCAGCAGGGAACAATACAGGAAGTAATACACTTTTCATAGAAGTGTTATGCAGAGATTTGGTTTAAGCCAATTCAAAAAAATCTTTTCATTCTTTGATCATTTCACTACAATGGTGAAACGTACTTAAGTCTTAAGTAGAACACAAAAATATATTAAAAAAAATTACAAAATGCTGGATTCTTAGAGGTATTTTATTTTCTAAGACACAAATGTGGTTTTGTCTTTCCCAGCTACAGCCTGCACAGAACACAAGAGTTTTAACTTACTAATCTTAACAATCTCATGTAATTACTAGTTAGTTTCTGCCCTGTAATGTAGGTTCCACAGCTTCTCTTTTTACTGCTAAATACTTCAATAAGAAGCTTACTGAGCTGTAGAAGAAAAATTATTCTGAGCATGACTGCAAATGCTTTCTCTGTCTGCCTGATGTTTGATTACAGAGCTTGATTAACATCCTTTGAAGAACTGAAAAGAACTTCATTAGAAAGTGCACTAAGCAAAAGGTGCATATGATACTGTATACTGAGATACTTATGGATAAATATCACAAATTACAGACAGCTCCTACATGGCTACCTACTACTAAGGATATTTCTCATACCCCCATTAAATGACACTCAGGTCAGGAGTTCTCTTATGACCTGTTTCTTTAAGAAAAATATAGACAAACCCATTTTCCACTACAGTGCTTGAAGAAAGAGGCAGAAAGAAAAAGATGATATAATTGTTATCCTCGTGCTTTAAATAATTAATTAAATAAATCATGCTCTCCTGGAGTAGTTTTCTTTTCATCAAAGTCCCCTAATTTCACTGTGCTTTGGAGAAGAGATTTGATCTTTAACAGAATATGGCTTTTGTAAACAAAAACATGTACTTCTGCTCTTACTCAAGTTGGTTGTGCTTCAAGAATTTTTTGCAAGATTTTTGTGAAGGAATTTAGCCTTTAAAAAAAAAAAAAGCAGCTTTACACTGTAGTTCTCACTTGCACAACAAATACATTATTTCTAGCTTAGTTCCCTAAAGATTTTGCCTAGACTAGATCAGGCACTTGAACAAATAGATGAGACCAGCTCTTTATATTTACACGGGAGAATTTTTATACCACCACTGCAACAGTAGTTATGCATGTAATCAACTGAAAACAGAGGTTCAGGTTCAGATCCTTCTCATGCTACAGTAAAAAACACTAACTGCACGGGCTTGATGAAACTTACTCTCATTATCAAGAATATACATGGAATAACCAGTATAAGACACATATTAAGGAGAAAAGACAGGTAAAACCAGAATTGCTGATATCTAGAGTAAAAGACACACAGCAACGGCAGGCAGGTAAGGGATTAAACACACATGACAGGTGTGTCAAGAGCACTGTGAGGATCCCCTTCCACACCACTCTAACCCACACCTCTAAATTCGGCTTCCTTGCAGGTTCTGCGCATAGCACACTTTGAGAAGGCTGGGTAGCTTTAATCCTCAGACTACCTTTCCCAGAGACCACATAATCCAAGTCTCAAATGAATCTGCTAGCATAATGAGATATCATCTCAATTTCATGTCTCAACTAAGAGTGGAAAATTGCAGAATTCCAGCTCAGGGAAAGCAAAAGCCAAGGCTTGTTACTACAGGAGGTGAGGAAGGAATTTGTGAGCAGTGCCAATAAGTGATAAGTCTATTACAAATCTCAAAGCTATTGCTTCGCTTCACCACCGTTTATACAGCAAATTGAAGCTCGTTCTGATACTACAAAGGAAATAAGTTCTATAGTATTTCAATCAACAAAACAGAGCATTCTGAAGTAGTCAGTTCTAGTCTGTCTGTTTTTGGATGCAATTCTTTAGTCTCACACAGTACTTATGCCTAAGAACAATCCTAAAATAACCCCAGTTGTCTAGTCAGTCTTGTCCTGCAAGTGAATGATCATGTGGAATTACCTCCTCGCTGCACTGTCATGAAGAACAAGCGCTTGACTCTGATAAGATGCTTATTCAGCAAAAGGGGCATTACTGAGTCATGCTAAGCACATCGAGGCAGGTTCTGCTAGGTAGAGGGAATGGTTTTTACTTTCAGTGTTATTATAACTTTCTGTATTTGATTAACCTTTTAAATCTAACAATCTCTTATATGATTATACATATCTATTAAGAATTCGTTATTTGACTGACTATACATATCTGACATGGGAAATGTAATTCACTTATATAAAAATGATTTGTTAAGCACAGATACTTGCCGAGTTAAGTATTTTGGTAGCACTTTTAAGTTCTACCTAAGATTTCCTCATTATGTTTGTTAGGGAACTTGGTAATTTGATCTATTAACTCAATCCTAACTAAATACCTCTCCAAAATTCCCAGATTCTTTCTGGATCACATAAACAAGTGAGACCTTGATCTACCCCAAGTCATAGTGAAACAAAATATGTGTGCAACACATACTGGAATCAAGAACCAGCAACTTACGTTCATCACATTATTTTAATTTTATCATATTTTATAGTTTCACACAACCTACTTTGATCTTGTTTTTTAATATACATAACAACTACAATCTGCCTGTATCTTATTTACTGGAAGAATCAAGTGTGTAATGGCACTTCAGTGCCTTTCTTCTAAGTACTCCATGTTTCAGAAGATAAAACACTTGGATAACTTAAACTAAACCAAGAAATGAATGGAGGATAACTGATAACAAGACAGTTACACATGTTTAGACGAGCAAATAGCACAAACCTCAGATTTTCCAGAGGATTTAGTTTTTGCAAACAATTCAGAATTTTCCTAGATCATACTGTCAAATCCCATCCAGAGAAACCAAAACCAAAAATCTCTTACAAAAATTACTTCTGTGCACTGCCTCCTTGCTCTTACATGCTGGATATTTAAACCGAGAACAAGCAGTAATTATATAAAATATAACCTGAATTTCTTCTGTCACAACAAACTTCACCACTCTTTGAAGAACACAGGAGTGGGAAAAAGAAAAACAAGTCTTTGTCTTATCCATACATAAATAAAAAGTAGTTCCTTCTTCCTGACTCACTCATACCTGCATAAGAATGACATTAAAAGCACTGGTTTAACTTCTCTGGCAGCTTAGCTGAAACACCTGCAGGAGCAGTTATCACCAGAAGTATCAAAGCATGTTCATCTCAGAACATCTGCTGAAGGAACACAGGAGTCCTGAGGAACTACCACTTCCTCATGAAGAAGCAAAAGTAGTGACAAGCCAAGCCAGATTTCTACAGAATTCCAGGTGCAGAGTTCAGGTTTAGGTGATGTGCTAAAGTACCTGAGAGAGTTAGAAAGGCAAAGAGAAAGAGATGCAGAGGTCCCAAAATAAAATATTTATGTAGGGGTGGGATACTAATTCATGAAGATGACAGTGGGGAAGGACACAGAGGCATGTCTTCTCCAGTGCCTGACTTAGCCTGGCATGGTGTCTCACCATGCTACAAGTCCCACTGACAAAGTCCCCCAGAGCCACTGCTCGTATGTTATCAGAGCAGACCAGTTTTGAAACTTTACAACACAGTCTTCTAGTTAACCCCTGTGACAGTTAAATATTGATAAGCATTTTTAAATGGCAGCTTTTGTAGCTCAGGTAACTGATATAATATGCTTTGTGTCTAATATGCATTTTGGTTTTTTCCTTTTTCTTGTTATGAAACTAGTTAGTTCCTCATCTTTTAGCTCACAATCCTTATAAGGTTTAAAGACTTGAATGAATGTAAAAGACCCACCTGATACAAGACACGACCAACTTGAAACAACAACAATTATTCATTAAGATTTTGCCTAAAATAATACAGAGGATCATATTTTACCTAATTCTCAACACTTAACATATCTTCTACTGCTCAGTGGCTCCTCCACACATAAAACTAAGGAGAGCTAGAGGGAAAACAATGCTTTAGTTGCAGTGGTGAATAGTACAATATACTGGTTTGTTCAATTACTCTTCCACACAAAAGAAACTGGAAGGTTGACTAAATCATTGCAATTCAGAATCAGTCTCAGTTTGAGATAGATATTTGCAAAAGCAAACTTAGAGAAGGAGAAAAACTTTGATCGACCCTCTTCCCAAAGCAGGTCCAACTAGCTCAGGTTTCTCAAGAATTTCTTCAGTCAAATTTCCAATATCAGCAATGATAGAGACTCTACAGTGGCTCTCGGCAACCACCTTACATCTTCCATCATGTTAGCTGGTATACTTCTTCAGTACACAATCCCAGCCTCATGGGAAACGTCTGGCTAAACTAAAATGTAGAGAAAAGCTCTGTAGCTCTCAATTGCTTCAAATACTGAGCCCTTAATATCACTATGTTTGTATCAAGAATTTTTTTTTTTTTAAAGTAAACAGAACACTGCTTTCTGACAAGAGGAGAGACAAAGTTAGCTGTGGTTCTTTCTCTCATTTCTCAAACTAAAAAAGGATCAAAGTAGGGAAAAATTATCAATGGAAACCTCCAAGTAAATTCCACATAGTTCTGGGACTGGCCTTTCGGGCTATGTTTTTAACGCCTACAATTCTACTCAGTTTCCTCAGGAAATGTGCCTCCCAGCTGGAACTCATGTGAGACATTTGCCAAAATACCAAACTGGAAATACAGACTTAAATTCTCAGGGAAGACATTTTAAGGACAACTTTAACTATGAACAAGAGGTTTGAAGTGTTTTGCTGCAAAACTCATCTTTGTTTTTGAGATTGACCATCCTTCTTTGTCCAAATTTGTATTTTTACCATATGTGAAGGAAATGTGTATCATTCAGCATCTTAGATAAAACAAAAAAATTAGTGTTGAAGTTAATGCCTCTGATATGCAAGCATCTAAAACCTAAGGACAACCTTATTCCATCACATGTCAAACATCACCATAATTTTAATAAGCTGCTGCTCAAGAACCTATGAAAAGTTTCTGTGGTTTTTGTTAAACAGCTGAAACATAAAAATCTATTTTTAGGAAAGAAACATGAGAAACTTTCTTAGGCTTAACTTTCTGTATTGATCTAGCAAAATACTGGCTTAAGAAATCAAAACATGTTTGGTCATTTCAACATACTATCTTCAAAAAGAGGAAAATTAGTTTCAATTCATATGTGAAAACATAATATGAAAACTTCCTGCTTTTGCATATGAACAGACTCCTGATAATTTCTTTGCTGTTTCTCTATTAACTACAGAAGGGCAGAGAAATAAGGTCATCACACTCATTACTGTACTGGCAATTACATTAAGAATAGGAGCTATTTTACCTTTTCCTCAAAAGTTTATAGGAATATCACATTTATAGACAATAACACAGCACAGTAAGACATGGGAAGGAATTAACAGCCAAGGTCAAAATAAATTTTCCCATCTCCTACTTAACTGAACTCTATCAGCAGTGTTAAATAATTAAAACAGACACAGAAAATTATACTGATCACAAGAAATCTGTTTCTCTACAGCTCTTAATGTAGTAAAACCTTGCAAGTGACAAGCTGCTGACTAATAGCATTACTAAATCAGACAGCTGACCAACGTTTTTTCATCTACTTATTAAAGGATTACGACAGGCCAGCCACAAGGGAGGCTGCTGAACAAGGGTATGGTCCACAGTAATGCTACAGCAGAAGTGGGAAAGATGCTTTATAGTTGTTTTGATAAACACATTCAAAAGCGTTTCCACTTGCTTGTTAATCTGGACTAAACACCAAGCTTTAAGACAGGTCTTGAAGCTCTGAAGCAACCTGTGGGTTCTTTAAAGAAAGACTCTTACATAGGCAGGCGTAAACTACTTTACTGTAAACTTTATGATCTATTTTTCCATCTTCCAGATCAATTTGGTACTCAGGAATATACTTTAAACTTAAAGAAGAGCAATCTGCGTGCCTTCACAGAGATCCTGCTGTACCAATAATCCTTCTTAATAGATTACTTGCACCAGAGGATGTCCACTTCATCTACTGCTGTAGATTTTTGCAGGACATCTGGCAGTAGTCTCCATCACCATAAGCTTCTGCTAAGCACAGGGTCACACACACGCTCTGTCTGTGTCAGGAAATGCTGCAGACCAACAGGAGTTGATTGTTAGACTGAAAAGGGTTGTGCTGAGGATGAGAAATCTACAATATGGACTGCTGTTGTCAACAGTTACTCCACTCAAAAATAATCTGGAATTCAAGCAGCATACTAG
Source organism: Campylorhamphus procurvoides (assembly GCA_013396655.1). Taxonomy (NCBI): domain Eukaryota; kingdom Metazoa; phylum Chordata; class Aves; order Passeriformes; family Dendrocolaptidae; genus Campylorhamphus; species Campylorhamphus procurvoides. Next base: position 2,942,932 of record WBMV01006289.1, on the reverse strand, counting down.
TAAGGCAATGGATTGTCTTCCTATTAGCTTATCACAAAAATGGGGAGGTCAATGAAATAGCATATAGGCTTTTCTTAGAAGTTACTCTGGTAAAGGCATGATCAATATGATACCGTCTTCAGGAAGTACATTTCCTTCAAGAAAACTTTCTTTTGAAAAATAAAATGGCTCATTAACTTGTGGCCTATTCACAGAAAAGACTAGAATGTTTTATTCAAAGAATTGAGATAGAACAGGAGACCACTATGAACTATTAGTCTCTAGGCAGCCAAGGTTAAATAGAGGCCATTCTCATCTTTCACAAGTATTTGTTTGTAAACATACTTTTCAGGGCATGAAAATGAATTGGAAAGTCTTCTTCCTCCACCTCCCTTTGGTAATGAAATAACAGCCAGTTTGTAAGTCTGTTTAAAGATTAAAACAACAACACACGTGATCATGTCCTCATTCCTCATGAATTTTTGGTTTATAATGTTATTATTTTGGGAAGTCTTGTATAATTACTAGCTCTTGAAACAGTAAAGTCAGCTGCAGCAGTAACCTATTAACATTGTAGTAAACAACTGTTTTCTTTGGCAAAATATCACTCCTTTTCTCTGCAACTAACGCAAGCTGAGTAAGAGGGCACGGTGATAAATGAAACAAAACAGAGAAACCAGCTGAGCAGAAAATCACAATACAGAAACAGGAAAACTGGTAACTCCTTTCATTTTCAAAATAATTACTTAAGATGACAATTACTAGATTGTTTCTGTACTTCCAAGAACAGCAGTTAATACCAATAGTATTATTTGAAACCTCTGCTACAAGCACAAAGTATGTCAGCGCATGCTGTCCAGAAACCACACAAGCCCTTCACACGATAAAAATCTTTCCTTTGGCAAAAGCAGTGACCCGCCCCCATAAATGAACCTTAACTATTAAATCACCTTGTTGGTTGGGAAGAGGAAGGGAGATGAAGGGAGGGAAGGAACAGGGAAGTATTTTAGAGCTATCCTTTAATGACAGATTCAGAGACCACCAGCTGTAAGCATTAAGTCCCATCAGCAGCGCCCTGTGCAGTGCCGTGGAAGGATCAGTGCAAGAGTCGGGTAGGTTCATTAACTGGCAACACTGTTTTGTCAGCCAAAAGCGTAAACCCACAGAACAAAAATCCTTGCTGGGCAGTTTGACTGTTGAACGCTTGGAGGAACTGAAAACAGTTTTCTTTGGAAGAGTTGGAAAAGAAGGTGGTGTAAGCATTAAGGACTGCAGAGGAGTGACATCACCACCAGGCCAAAACCCCTGGAGAGGCACTGCTGCAAGACCTTAATTGATGCTTTACTTAGTCCAATCAGAGAAACCAAAGAAAAGTAGAAATTGTTGCTTCCCTTTTTTTCTTAATTCTTGGATTAAGAAAAAACCTTATTTTGCTCTGTGTTTTATGTCTGTGCTTTGTTTGGATTTTTTTCCAAGCCTTCTTCTCATTAAAATTAGAAATTAACTGACATCTGTTCTTTCTTTTCAAGCATCCAAACTCTGAAATCCCATAATCTGTAAATGGAAAGGACGATTATTGAGAAATTTGGCTGAACTACATGTGAGACGCATTAACTGGGCATTTTAGCAATCAATTTAAAAATCACTGGCTTCAAGTACGTTATATTGGAGTTGAAGGCAGTATCTTGTACCTTGCATTACCTAAAATACCCAAAGGAAAATTTTATCAAACCTAAAAAGCTGGCTGACTGCATAGGCAAGTCAATCTATACTATTAGAAAATGAAAAAAATCAAAACTGTAATAGTACCAGGTGGCATGGACACCATTAGAAATGCTGGTCTACAGTTTTCACTGAACAAGAAATACCATGGCACATTTATTGATCACAAGTAACAGGCAGTATACATTTCAGTATCTGCCTGATCATCCAAACATATGATAAATCCAGATCAGTAAGCAATTTTACCAAAGAAAAGTCTTACAGTACACATTATAGATACAAAAGACTGGCAGAATTTAATCTACATTAAAAAGGAAAACATGTCAATATTTTCAAATATACTTTAACACATAATTTAGACAATTTAGGGTTTGCTTAGTAATGTTATTCATCCTCACACACAGAGCAGTTGCTATTTTGAGATGTATTACGTAAGAAATCTAAGTCTTTTTCAAGTTTCATGTTGGATACATACCAAGCAAGGCAAGAGGAACTACAGAGGCCCAAGAACAAACACAGGCCAAACAAATGCCAAACCTAGAAGAGAATGTACACGTGGTTTGTCCCTGAACAGAGGACTCCGGTATTTTAGTTTTCAGCATTAACATTAACATTCCTCACTCCTTTCCTCTCTGTGCATTACAGCCTGCAACTTCCTTGTACCATCCCAGGATGTGCAGTCACGACAGGAAATGTGCTTCCAGCTCCATCCTTCACCAGGCCTGAGAGCAGCAAAGCAGGCTGTGTGCCAGCACATCCCAGCCGTGGCAGGAAGCTCTTGCAACCAAGTTGGCTGTTCAGTACCTGTTTCCCATATCCACTGCAGAAAGGCTGCAGGCTGGCTGGCAGCCAGCTGGACCAGACTGATCTACCAGAAAGCTTCAGCTACAACCATAAAATGGTTCAAAATAAAGAAAAGGTATAATAACAGTGATTCCTCACATGTTTGACTCAGACACTATTTAAAATACTTCAATCATTCATTAACATAACCTTTACAATGACTTCTGAATTAATCCCTAACTGAACATACTGGGCTTCTCTTTACATAAACTACAAATTCTTTTGGCACTTCTGGGTATATCAGTGATAGACTACAAAAGCTATTTTGAAGACTATCTTCATCTTAACCCTTTACATTCTTAATGTCTTATTTCCCTACTTGTAGATTTGGCTCAACAACTCTTTCATGTTTGTTTACATATGCACATTTACACACACACAGAGAAATACATCTATAGGAGTAAGATGTCAGAGTAGCTTTAAATGCACATAGCAAATAATGTGGCAAATAATTATTCTTAAATAACGAGAATGAACAGTCATTCAAACAGCATTATCCCTCTGAGATGTGAACAAGGCAGGTTTTCACATTTAGAGACTAATGTCACACTTTTGCCAGAGTTCCAAGACTGCAAATGAAAATGTTACTTGAGTGTTTCCTGGCATTCCATATTTGGCATTGCCACTAATTTTTAAAACTTTTTTTTCCCTTAACAGTAAAATATATAAGTAATATCCCCAATTCAGTTTCTACAGGTATTGGTGTCTGTACTAACAAATTGGGTTTTTTTAAACATATTATTTTTATGGAACAATCAGCCATTACAAACACCAGACATTGGCCTAACAAGTCTTATTCAGCTGTTTATAAACTTAGGACCTTTTCATTCTTCTGTTAGTTGAAAACTTGCTATTACACCCTGGTATTTCAACAAGACACTGGATGAAACAATTTAAACTCTCTCCTAATTACTGAAAATGAATGTACTGTCTAGTAGTGAATGCACTTGTATTTGCAAGTATACTGCTATATAGCTATGGTAAACATGCTGCTTGGTGAAGACGAACAATTCTTTCACATAAATAGTTAACAGATACTTACAAAGGCCTGAATTTTTAGTCTTCTCACTCAGCCTCCAGATTTTATTCTGCATTGAATTAATTTAATAAACATTTCAATGAAATAGTAAGCAACCCGACCTTAAGCACTATCTACTGCACACTGACATTTATGACAATCTAATCCAAAGAAAAAGAAGTGACCTACTAAGCTATCAACTTGCACCTCAGAACTTCATTAAGCTTTCAATATATAATCAGGTTCAAACTGCTTATGCAAATGCAACTAATTGTATCCTCTAAAAAGGCATTTGAAATACGTAAAAGACTGCAAAACAGTTTCTGTAAATATGTCTAGTGTGACATACTTTTTCACAGCACCAAGTACAAAGGCAATAGTATTTTAAAAGTTCAGTTACTAGAATCCATAATTTTCTTTACTGTAGTATTTTCTGGTTTAATTACAATCCATTATTTTGCCCTCAGAAATTCTGACAATAAGGGAAGAGATAATGGCATGTCTTGTTGCCAACAGATTAGCAATGTATTATTTTAATCTGTAAAGCACCATGTACACTGATATCTTTGCATGAAGCAGAGGAGGAGAGGTGGGAGTTGCTCTGTGGGAGAAAAAAATTATCATCATTCTGGAAACAGATATTCCTGGCAATAGGCTTTTATCACACTGTGCCTACACACGGAGCTGGAGGTCTGCTTTATTGGGGTTGGCACAGACTGATGATGCCCTTTCAATAGCATAGCTGAAGCACTTTCAGGAGGCACCTCCAAGCACTTGGCTCTGGTTACTCGTAAAAAGGGGAAAGAATGTAAGTCACTCTATGTCAATGAAGCTTTGTGGATTGATCAACTGTAAGCTCCAGCCTCTGGAGTAACTTTACTTCTTCTCCCACCAAGACATCACTAAATCTCCTGAAAGATCCTGTTCCCATCCTAAACCCTCTAATCTCTCACATTCTTCCTCAGACCTACATTCTGAAGGCCGCCTTCAACTATTCTCAGTAAGTGCTGGCTCAGGAGGGAAGCTCATTGGAGTCCACAGCTATTTGGTCTGCACTTCAGCCTTTCTTTTGGCAAAGGAGTGAACTTGGCTCACTCTCCTCTAGACAAGCAGCTATCTCCAATATGCTTGCACGAACTTGTACAAGAAAGAATTTGTTAAATAAATAACCAGAAGATAGATATAGGCCATCCCTAAGTGGAACAAAAGACAAAAACAAAACATCGTTTGGCTATGATTAAACTTGGAAATTCAGATCATATTTTAAATTCTTTTCCAAAAAGATTTGGGAAAGGTATAGGAACAATGCAAGAACAAAAAAAATCAAGTAGCCTTCAGAAAAACTTCAAGGCAAATTTAGTCAGTGGTTATATTGGAAAGATGGTACTTTTCCAGATAAAATAACTATCAGGAAAAAAAGTCACAATCAACCATCTAGAAGATTACAATTTGGATAAGACAACAGAAGTGACAATACAGTCAAAATATAACATATTTTAAAATAATATGAAAGCAGTCTAGCATGATTTTATCTTTAATTTAGTTATCAAGATGGTAGCTAAGATGAATATTATCTTAAAGTAAATATGAACCAAGAGCTTCATACAGGGAAAAAGTGATGCAAGCGGCAGGAGAGACATGCCATTATCACTCCAGTGAACACAGTACTTTTTTAAACAACACTAAGTGCTGTCAGTCTTTTGTGCTGCTGTCCAAGGTTTCAGCCTTAAAAAGCTGACTTATAGCTCATTTTTTCCATGCCTGAAAACAGTCATTGTGTTCAAGGATAAGAAACATCTCAATTCTATTATGAGTAAATATATTGACCTGCAAGCTGATACTAGTAATATCTTTCATTTTTTTAAAAGAGTTCTAATTCCATCTTCTAGAAAATATATTAATTTGATAGCCTTTGGATCATCTACAAGTCTGCCAATTTCATGCTTAACCTACATCTTCATCTCAGTCTAGAGCAAATAAGGAAAGAAAAAAATACTGTATTCTTAAAACTACAGGAGGATTTAAAGAGGAACAATCTGTACACATTGAGCTATTCTTTCTGTAACTATAAGAATTCTGAGGACATTCCAAAAGATTAGAAGAAATGAAACAACGGATTATTTTTTTTTGAGTCAACAGACAATACAAATAATTTTAATGCCCCATATCTTTCTTTTGATGTCATGCAAAATAATTTCAGAGTCAACAAGGCAGCTTGATTTGTATATAAAATAATTAAAACATGCCAATTAAAACATGAACTAACAGAACATGAGTTGCTTTTTAAAATCATTTATAAATATAACTGAAAAGTGCAAGTCTCATTATGAGTGCAAGGCATATAGGTTGATACTAATGCACTCTGATTAAAGAGACTTTTTAATGCTGGATATAGTAAACTGATTTATAGTTCAGTCAACTAAGTTGAAAATGTAACTCTGAGCATAGAAACAGCAATGAATTCAAGAAACACCAGACAGATGAATTATCTGCTCACCATCTCTTAGAATTTTCAGCAATGGCCTGGAAGGAAAACTCATCACTGATCCACTTTAAAGAGAATGCAATACTTGGGGGAAATGTAGCTAAGGAAGAAGACAAACCAGAGGAGTAGTCAGTTCTCCCTCTAAATTTGGGAGGGTGAGAATCAAATAATCTACATGGAAATGGAAGGGAAAAAAAAAAAAGGCAAGCTACAGTAATCAGAAGGTTACTACCTTCTCTAGTAAAGGAATGGTTTAAAGTTGTTTAAGAAAAGGAATCTAAAGTAATTGAGACTACAGCCATACGTATGACAAGAGCATAATTGTTTTAAGTCATTAAGACATTAGATCTTGTTAGAACAAGCAAGGCTGTATTATCCTTCTCCCTCCCCCATAAGCAGTAGAAGCCAATAATACCAAGGTACATGTAGCCTGTTATGTAAGTTCACAGTTTCCCTATGTTCTGGGAAAACCAGATAAATTATCCCTTAATGCTCAGAGGCATGTGAGTGTTTTTGCTGTTGTTGAAAGTACATATCACTTTGGGAAGATTGGGGCATTTTTTGTCAAAGCTTTGACCTGGAAAAATAAGAATTTTCATACATATACATGTGCTGACTTAGAATTATGAATTGTATTTTCTCTAACTGCAAAGAATGAAAAAGTGGAGAATATCTAGAGACACCTTATAAGACTGGAGCAATTTGACCAATGGCATTGTTGTCTAAATACTGTACTAAAACTGAGAGCAAGTTCAGTAAGCAAATTAATTGAAAGGGACTTTCAGCATCAGGATTTGCCTCTCTCTAGCAGTTCTTTGCTAGCATGTACACATATTTCTTCACTAACTCCATTATTGCCATGTTATTTTACTTCCCAGCCACATAAGTTGAATTTTCTCTGTATTTCTTCCTGTTGCTGAAGAAAAGCTAAGAGTTGGAATAATTTCATCCTCTACAGGTATCTACCTATTAGATACATTTTACCATAAAGACTTTAGCAATATGGAAGCTGTGAGACTTCCCTGACAAAACGATATACTGAACTACATTAATTAACAGTCTTTCTATGTCACAACTTTTTTTTTTTTTTTAACCTCACATACACAAACATGTCTTTACAGTGAACTTTTAAATATCATTAGACAGGTTTGGTTTTGCTTTTGGGAGTGGGCAAGTTAAGAAAAGACGTGAGGAAAATAAAAAAAAATAGTAAAACCTGTTCATAATTATGAACCAAATTTTCCTTCCATCGACATTCTCTTCACTCCATTGTTTCCCTTTTCACGCATTAGGACGTAACCTGGCATAGTCCTGCATTTCACTCTAACCCTTTCTTGAGTCCATGCTTCATAGTGCATTGAGCTCCATAAAAGCCTGGCAGACTTCACAAAACACCACCAGTGGGATTTACACAATTCTTTCTGTGTAATAGACCAGGAAGCTTTTACAAATGTTTATTCCCTCACAGAATGCCCATAAGAAGGGAAATCAAGCACAGATTATTTTTCCACAGAAGCATGTTTCAGCAATATATGGTATACTCAGTTTCAAAATAATCTTTGTGATGGAGAAAAGAATCATTAAAAAGTCTGTATTAACCTCTTGCATCAGAGTAGAGAAGATTCAAGTAAATCACTGAGGTTAGAGAGTCCCAGCACCTAAGCATGAACCTGCACTGCCAAAAAAGAGGGGCCTGACACGCAGGTGTGTGTCACCTGCAACCTCCACTTCGCAAACAACACCCCAGCACCCCTGTGCCCTACAAGCCTTGCCAAGGTCAGCTGGAATCCTGGGTCCAGTTCTCAGCACAACCTGCCAAGAAAGACAGCAACCAAATGGAGGACATTTGGAATGAAGCTAAGGTTTGGGAAACAAAGTGCATGACAGACACTACCTTCCCACACATAAAAGAGCTGCTTCAAAAAGGAAGGGAATGAACTGTTCCATGTAGCTGATACTGCAGACTATATTTTAGAAAGTAATTTAAGAAAAAGGAGGCTTTCAATGGTAGGGTTCTTCTGATGGCTGATATGGCAAAATAAAGTCCCCATTACTGCAAAATCTCAGAAAAGAATTTATAAATTTCAGGTCAGCATCAGCAAAAAGAGAGTAAGGTGATATAACTTCCGTACTGAACCTCTGAACAAATGCTGCTGACAAACAGCGAGAAAATGTCACCTGTCTTTTGACAGCAATTAATTGGCACCTACTGCAGTGGTTTGTTGCCCAACTACCATTGTGCTATTTACTTCAACAGATTAGTATCCTTTAATAATGTAACAGATACATCAGCTTCATATTAAGAAATATATCCCTACATAATGAGATTTTATATTACATACTATTTACATTTAATCATTTTATCATGTAAAATTAACCTGACCCACCATTACATGCTTACCCAATATCTACATATTCTCTCTGCTTTTCTTGCAATTTCTCTTCTTTTAAAGGTCATAGTATTTTAAAAATGCCACTTCTTTATCAAACCAAAAAATTAAAAGAATTTCAAGTATATCCAATGTGAAGTGTGTATTAGTTCATAAATACTGACTGCTAGGTCTTCTAAATTGTATTCTCAATATCCAACTTGAGGCTTATAAGAGCCCTTGCCATTTCAACTTCTGAGTGATGTAATCAGTCTTGACAACTGACTTATTTGAATCCCTGGCTATGGCTAAATGATTATATAAATTGTGCTAAAGATAGCTTTTCCCATTATTCTAAAAATTTTTAAGCTGTAGGACCTCTTTCTGACATCCTTTCTACTAATTTTTCAACTGGTCTTAGATTTGTGTTTTGGGAAGGCAAAGGAATATACTGGGAGATATCCTTCTTAATGACTGACTTTCTGATAGATGGGGGAAAACTGGAAATCTCTGACATTTATAGCAGACAGTCAGTCTGATAAAGAGGACTATTATAGTAAATTTGTAACAGACTATTTAATAAGTTACCAGATAATGTTTTAATACAAGTATTGTTTTCTTTACATAGGACAAATTCTATTGGATTTTGCTTTGGGTAATCTGGAGATACATTTCTGCAAGGTAAAAAAATTTCTTACTAGTTCTTATGAACATAGTAGTTCAGAGAAAACCTACCAGTTCCTATAAATGATGGAAGTACACAGTTATTTAGTGAATTTCCCTAAATACCAAACAAAAAGACTATATATACTATGGAGACCTTACAATATTTTGTTAATTGAACTTCAGGGAAAAAATAAAAATCTCGTTGTTAAAATTCCAGCGAGTTTGTAGGAACAAAGATTTTAGGATACATCTACTGTGATGAGAGTATGTTCTCTGCTGATAAAGGCGGGTAGATTGCCAGGCTTATATATGTAGATTAACAAATGCAGATTCTTAGTGTTCTTTTTTTCTATATTGGAGCAGCTGCTGCATTTTGGGGAGTACAAACTGTGTTCCTTCAACAGTCAGCGTGGTTTTGTCCCCTTGTTGCTGTTTGCATGTACTACACAGAGCTGGTAGTGAAGCTCTCCTTATGTTTACATGACAGACCCACACCTCCTGCTAAAAGCTGCTCACTATTTTCCATAATAGGAAGAAAGCAGTGCTCTTCAAGTAACTGCCTGCTACAACCATGTAAGATTTTTAGCTTTTCACTATCCAGCATAAGGGTATTAAGAACGATTTCTCTTTCTTAGCATAATTCAAACAAACTGATGAAGAAATACTGTCTAGGTAGTCTGTAAAACAATTCATAGATATATGTTTTCCTAATAGCTCAGTTTCTGTGCTCCAAAATATACTTAACCCAGCAGAAGTAAGACCATTTCTAAACATTTACTTAAATAACCTTTTCACATATTTAAAGAGATACAAAGAAAGTTCACAGCATCAAACCAACAGCCAAAAGCTGAACCACTCTACTTAGCAGTAGTGAAGGAATAGGAAGAAAATGTTCTTAAACTGTGTTTAACAAAATAGTCTTTCTTTCAAGGTTAATGAAAATACTTCCTGACCCGTTTAGAAAGCATGTTCTACATGGTATCTGGTATTCTTTATGGACATTAATTCATGACATCTTTCTCTCATAATTTATTCCTCCTTTAACTGGTTTTCATTTTGTGCTTCAGGAATGGGTTTTTTTGGTCTGGTTTTCAGGTAGTTATTTTTTTTTCATTAAATCATCACCATTACTCCCTTTTTCTTTACCTCCCTCCTCGCCCCACATTAACAGCAGCAAAAGAAGAAACTAACTAAAAATACAATCAGAAGCTCTTTGGTTCAAAACTTTAGTTTGCTCAAGGCAGAAGAATACCAACTATTTTGTTCAGTCCTGACAGTACTTGGTGTTTCCTGATTAGCAAGGTGAAAAGAAGAGACAACAGTCAATAATAACGTATTGCTTTATTTTCTCAAGGAAAGCATGAGACCTATCTTTGGGAGGTACTACCTTTTCCTGAGGTTCACTTAATTTCCTGTCATCATTCCAAAGGCAGCAGTTCTATTACGTAGTTCATATATCTTGACTGGAAGACGTATTGTAATATTCTCTCCTCATTTTAGTGAAAGATTAAATGTAGTTGCCAGAGTTTTATATTAGAAGAAACATGAGAAAATGTGCTGCTGTTTCTGAACATTTCCTACTACATTCAACTGGCAAAGGCAAATGTAAAGCCAGTTTTGTATTCTACAGTGATTCTGAGAAGACTTTGAACACAATAGAAGCAGCACAATTTATTCAATAGCTCTACACAACTGAAATTAATCCTACAAGAGCTGTTGAAAAGAACAGTAAGATTTAGTTATTTTCTATGCAAGAATTAGTGAAATAGCAACTACCGTGCTGGACCCCTGAATAAGACCAAAACCCTGCATAGATTTTTGTACTGAAATTAAGGATACAGAATTTAAAAAACCAACCAAACAAAACCCCTAAAAAACCTAAAGAAATCATAGAAGACTCATTTTTCTGGCATTGCTGGAAAGGACCAGCAAAGCATCCCTTCTCTGTGTTCTTTATAGACACAAGTCTGGTGTCAGTAGCTCTCCTACCTTCTACATTAGTTGCCACATTTGGTGCACAAGCTGAGCAGACAGCATTCCATGAAAACCCAAAGGATGTTCCAGAGGACTTGGCAGTTATGTATGTCTTCTACAAATTTCTGATACCGATATACAGAAGTAAAACAAATCTTAGTATAATTCACACTGATAACCTGTATGATTTGCACACACTAAATTATAGACAGATATACTGTAGGACACATCCCAAGTCACTGCTTCTATTTACATGACACAGAAAAAAAGCATTTTCCACGTAAAAGACAAACATAATTAAAAACAAGCAGCAAGCAAAACAAAATCTCCAGGCTAAGTAAATATAAGCTGCATGAAAAAATGTAATAGGGTACTAAGTTGTAAGTTAAAATGGTAAGAGCAGAACAAACTTTATGGAGAGTTACAGCAGTTACTGTGCCCCAAACATGAACTGGCACCTCGTGCTTGAAGGAGCCTGGTATCCACATTACTATGTCCAACAGATGTCTGTGCCATCCTGACTAAGTTGTGATGGTATCTTTGACACAGTAAGACCAGCAGAAATACCGGATCATGGTTTTCAAGCAAATGAGAACCTTACAAGGAATGCATGTGAGGAGAAAATAGAGCAAAAAATAGGTAACAACTAAAGGTTACATATCTCATCCCCAAACTACAGCAGACTGGTTCATCACGGCACATCAGACTCAGTAGACTAAACTCAGGTTCAGTTTCACCACTATATTTGCTTATTATTTTAATCTTCTGTGAAACACACTACTATCAAAGTTGCTCAAATATCACAAGGCAGTTACTATTAGAATCTGGTGTTTTACCTAACAAATTATGGTATCTACAGGCTCAAGTAACTGCAAATTCTTTTTATGTGCCCTCATCTAACAAGTAATTTACAATAGCATGGAATAGAAACTTGTTGCATCATGCCTAAAACCAGAAAAAAAAATTCTTCAGGGCAGAAGCCATATCTTACTTCTTTGTTCTATGAAGTATTTAGTACACATTGTTTTGCTTCTCAGGGTTAAAGGAATCCTATAGCATGAAAGAGCAGAGGCTGCAGCATGTTGCTGCAAGGAACCAGGTGAGCTGCTGCAGTCTCTCTGCAAGGAGAAACACACCGCTGATGAAAGGCACTGTCATTTCCAATGAATGCAGTCTGCCAGGGAGACCAAAAGTCTGGATTGTAAGATGAGTTAACCACTTATTGTCTGCTATCTCAGCCAGAAGGAGATCCAGATCCTGGCTATGGGTACATACATACACAACTAGCACTATCAATGCCCCTGCCTTCCACAGAAGTTTCGCTGGCTGTGATGAACCCAGCAATTAGTACTGCACAACAGAAAAGCAAAACTGGTGCAAAGGTCCCTGCACTCACCTCTACTCTCTTCTCAGGGGATTCACTTCAGTCAGCTCTAATTTATTCCTGTGAAATGAGTATTCCTTGGTAAGTGGGCTACTGTAGTGGTGATGCTAGAACAAATCCTCCAGTTTATCTGCTGAAAGCAACTGTTTGCATTCCCTGCAATGCCTCCACATTGCAAACCCCAAGTACAGTAACTGGCAGAAATAGAGAGATTTGCCTCAAACATGTGCTCCTGATCACTACTGAAGAGCTAATACAGACACACCTAATTACACCTCAGTTATAGCCCAGATTCAAGAACTGTACCAAGAAATTATTGCCAGACTTCCCCACAGCAGACGTCTTCAAGGGAGAAGGTAATTTGCAGCTAAATGGATAAACTATTGGATGACAGCACACTACTTTTTATATTAAAACCCCATACACACAAATTATGTCTCAGAATTAGGGAGGTAGCAATTTTTAATCCTACCAACTATTATGGACTTATTGCTGGGGTTTTGCAGGAGCCTCTCATTCCCTTCCCATCTTGGTTGAAAATTCTAGAATTGTGTGGAGGATTTAAGTGTTACTTGATTAATGATAGTAGTTCACAAAAATAATTACACATGGAATTAAGTTTAAAGTAGCTGCTCAGCTGGTTGAGTTTTATTTTTTTGCAAGAGTATTTTTCCAAATTGAGAGTTCAATTTTAAACAAAAGTTATGCTTTTTTTACTGCATTACACTTAGCACGGTTTCTATACTTTTCCATACAGAAAATAAAATATAAATCTAATACAAAAAAATATTTGTATGGCATAGTTTTCTGGATATAGTATTTATACACAGGGTATTCATTAACCTTCTTCTAGTCACTAAATTTTATTTAAGTATGAAATACCTTAAAATGCTTTGCAAGTTATTAACTGTTTTTGTAGTCAGCTGAAAATATTGTATCAATATACAAAAATAAGCATGGGAAAACGTATTTTTCTGGCACAAATTTGGCAAAACTCTGTAACATTACTGTATTTGTACAGCCCCTAACAAAACACTGTTTTTCAATAGGTATTCAAGATTTCACATTATTACTCCTCAAGCTAGAAATTCAGTTAGTTTTGGCACTACCACATTAGGGACCGAGACAGGGCAGAACAGAAGTCCATTGCTGGAGTAATTATGCAACTTCAGTTTCCCTGCAGAGTATGAGGCAGGAGAGAATTAAAATGCTGATTCTTTATTCCTTTCCCCACATGGCAGAAGTGCATTGCAGGGACTTGAGGGAAGGAAAGAATTTCTTAATTCCTCTCTGAATCTGTTTGTTCTTCTCTCCACTTGAGGCAAATTGAAAGAGACCATATGAATATGAAATGACCAGGCTGATTAAATATCAGAATCCTTGTAAAATGATTTGGCTTGGAAAATACATTATTCAATTGATATAAAATTCTTGTCATAATGCAGAAACTTGTCTAAAAGTCTCCTCTGACTCATTCTGTAAGAACTGATTTATGTTTTTAAAAGAAATACATACAGTACTTGTATGAGAAAAAATATGAAAAAAATCCAAATTGCCTTCCTTTACATGACATTTGAAGGTTTAATTCAGTTTGTATTATGAAATAAATATGAAATTTTAAAAAGATAAGGTTATCTTTTGTTTTTCCATGTTGATTGACTTGAACAGTGATCTATGCATCTTATAGATGAAAGCATCAAAACAAAATGATTGCATCATTATCAGAACCACTCTGAATTCTTAAGCTATTTCTGATTTGTATAGCTTGTCAAAATCTCACATTTCCATATGGGAGTGCCTGCTTAAGACAGATTTTTTTTTTTTAATGAATTGGAACTTGCCAACTGAAATAAGTTCTTTTCAAATATTTTTGCAACGTTGCTTCCATAAACTTTTTAAACATCAGATAGTTCCTTTTGTACTGAAGTAAAATTTCCAGGAGAAAAATACTCTGGGGTTCTTGGTTGAACACCTTCAATTCCAAGCTCTAGGTTATTTCTGCACTGTTTGGAGTCTAGCATAGCAGAGCCAAGACCATATAAATTTCAACCACAAGAGTAACAACATAGTATTTGGTTCTTTTTCTCCCCTACCAAAACCAAAAGACAACAGGATGATCCTTTCAAACACAGAGAGTTCACAAAAACTAACACAGAATTAAGTTGTAACTCCTTGCAATACACGGAGAACAGAAATAAAGGTACCACTGAATAACCCATCTTTGGGTTTTACCAGAAAGCAAACAGGAGATGTGAACAAACCAAAGGTAGAGAAAGACTAAGCAAATCAGATTCCACAGGGACTGCCTTACCCTTGCACAGGGGAGGCTTTAACAAAACCCTTTGCTTCTGTCACTATGTATTCACCGTGTAAGTGTCTCTTTCCTAACCACATTCCACCACAGGAAATGGATTTTTAAATATATATACACCTAAGCACGTATACACATACAGAAACACACACAAACACAACAATTTACAGGCTCTCAAATTAGATACTAATCCAGCCAAGTCAGTCATGACTAACAAGGAAATTGCCATCTGTCCTGCCCCCAGTGCAAAGAAACACATCCATTTCCTAGACTTGTCCAAGGAAGACTCTAATATGTTAGGAGCTTCTGAGAAAAAAGTTCAATCCAAGACAGAGAGAAGACCAAAATCTGATATGCCTGCTTTAGTAAATAGTCGTATGTGGAGTAAATCAACAGTTAATACCCACGGACATCCCTGTACAAACACCCAGTACAAGGAATTCCAAGTCTGTTGACCACAACTACACACATTATAATACACATGCAAAATCAAAATATTCCATACTCAAATCTCTTTTCCATAGTTCAATTTTATAATATAACTCATTCCTTTTCAGCTAGAGAAGTGTAATACATCTGAGCAGAAAACCAGAAATATCCCCTAACAAACACCAATATCTTTCCCCTATTCATTGCGAAGACAGGCTAGTAAAGAGCAAGATTATATTATTTTCTTTAAATGTCTCAAAATTATATAGCACATGGGCTTAACACAATCTGGTCTACTAGAGGAACATACGAGTTAATTATATATGAAAACTTTCTGTTCAACATAACTGAAAAAGAAAAATTATTCAACGCTCTAAAACAGGACACATTTAACTTTGTAAGACTTGTAGAAACTGAGACATATGGAACACTAGGAAAAGGTACTGGAAAGCATCAAGGGAAAAGACTGTCAATATGCAACCACCAGATTTGAAGTTTTCTGCCAACTTGACTAATTGTGTAGTAAGGAAAAAGGTTGAGGCTTTTCAATTAAAATATAGTGTTGCTGCTAGGAACTTGCCTAAGAATATGACCATGGTTTGACAAAGTAAAACACTTGGGCTCAGAATATTATTATTGAGACTAAAATTTCACAGCCACTTCTTTGGTAGCAGTTGCTTTGGACATGGCTGAACTACTGCCCAAGGCAGTTGTGTTTCCTCTCACTGCCACAGCCCAGCTGCTGTGGACTAACTCAACAGCAACAGCACACTCATCCATTGCTGGTACTGGAGTGGGGACCAGTGCGCTGGGCAGAGCAAGAATCCCGGGATATCAACTGGTATGATGATGTTTGAATAACTACTCATTGGACTATACCTAAACAACACAGGAAAGAAAGGCACAAACAGCCACCCAAGCTGAGAGGAAAGAAAAAATGGGTATTGAAATGCTTTTTAAGCAACATTACTACATCAAAGATCAGCAAACCAAACTAGATAATACTGACACGTTTTTTCAACTGACAACTCTTGGAAGAGATGCCTCTTAAAACTACTCGAGACAGGGATCAAATGAAAATAACTAAATGGGAACACCATAAATGCAAGTCAGTAACCTTATCTTCCTTCAGAGACAAGAACACAATTAAGTTCTGTAAAACATAAACAGTCAAGGAGTTCGTTTCTTAAATGCTTTAACTTCTGTGAACATTAGAATCACTTAGAATTGTTTAGATTGGAAAAGACCTCTAAGATCATCAAATCCAACTGTTAAGTCCATATTTCAGTATGGCTTATTTGCAATCCATAGCTCCTTTTAAGAAAATGCTTTTTTTTCTTTGCTAAGCTTACCTTTTAAAGAGGGATATTAAGATCAAAAAAAGAGACTGGCAAAATTTCAAGTTGTCTGCATTTACTGATCACAGTTGAATCATAAGGGAAAAGTGTCTTTAATTAGTCTCATTATTATTGTTGAAATATTTGTATCTTCAGACTTTAAGCATTCTATGAGCAAAAAGAATTTCATATAAAAATCAATAAATAAAATAAAGTGGATATAAAGACTTTAGTCTTTACAACACAGTAACTACCTCCTCTTCTTAAAAAACATTTGTGCAAACTATGAGGCCTCATACTTCTTGGCAATACTGTATAGAATAAATCATTAGTTACTAATTAATAGCTTTCATATCACACCTCTAAAGCCTCTGCAGCTTATCACTTGATACCAACTGATCAAACAAGAGAGACTCTCTAGTTACATTCTGCTAAATACTTGTTTGTCTTCTTACATGTTAGTAAACACAAGTTGCTAATAGGCTGATGATAAAACCATAGCTATGTTAATTTTCACCTTCCTTGTAGCAGCAGCTACAGGCCACTGACCACAAATACTTTAAGATTACGTAATTTATTTGCTATATTAAATACTAAAAATAAAAAGGTGAAAGTTTTAAATATCTGATTTTAAATATACTAGCTAGCATCTTATTCTATCTTATTCTATCCTGCTGTTATTTCCTAAACAAACATACGTAGCCATAGTTTTTACAGATAATTTTTTATAATTCAGCTCCAAACAAGAGAGGAATAGCTTAGGAGCTTAGTAATGGAATCATTCACCAGTTGAACTAATGTTTAAATTAGCAGTTGCATAAAGCAGAGACATATTATTAAAAGTCTCCATGAAAAAACACCATTTTTGTGTGTTTAACATTGACTTAAAGGGATCACATTGCAACTGCTATATTTAAAAGTGTTACACTTGAACTAAGTAGAATGATAGGTGTATTCCAGCATTAATACAAAAGAAATACACCCCCACTGACAGCTGAGGAGATGAAAACCTAAACCAAAACAAACTTCCCAGTAATGAATCACATTTAACTCTTCAAAAAAATACTTTAACATAACAACGCATATTAAAAGACAGGTATGCAAGTATTGGGAGTTCACAGACAGAGGAAATGTAACATACAAGCTTTGACTACTCACCATCTGAATTGGTTTTTTGTGAAGATCTCGTTCAGTCACCAACTTTTCTTGGTCAGTGACATAAAGGCCTTTTTGTGCCAGGGCTTGTATAACAGCATCATGACCTAGAAGAGGTTTTGCAGCATCACTCTTGAGTATAAGGCTCCCAGCACGACAGTAGAGCTCAGCAGACAGCAGCAAGTTAACAACAGGTGGTTTAATGTGCTCCTGGTCATACTGGTCTGTGTAAAATGGTTCTCGTAGTTCTTCTGGAACATTTTCTAGAAAGAAAAAAACCCACTAGTCAGTATCAGAAAAAAGAGATACAGTATTAGCGGATTTTTTTAAAATATGTATCAATTTCAAATTATGTTAAAGAAAGCATAATCAAGGAAAGGCCAGAGTTTTACCAACCCTTGTAATATAAAATAGTAGGAAAAATTCTATAAAAAAGTAACATTTGAACTATAAATAGCAACTTAAGAAAAATCAAAGAAGCATCACACTGCAAAGGACGCAACAGAAGGTCAATGTGGTTTATGGCATCATTACTTTAAAATTTCTTGGCTTCTTCAAATACATGTCCAAACATTCTCATTTCCTTAGGCATAACATTATATAGGTCAGACATATAAAGTCAGAACAACACCCATTTAAACACAAACCCTGGTCTCTCTTACAATAACAAAATGGAACTCGAACACTGTATTTCAGAACAGAATAATTCAGGAGAAAAAACAGCCTTCTAAGCTGCATATATGCAAGTGAAATTGATTACTATACTATTTATTTCAAAGGCCATGCATCACAGAATTATGACAATCTATCAGTTAAGCATAAAAACATGTATGTTTTACTGAAGTTAAAAGAATGAAAAGAGAGGGAAAATATTATCAGTTTTCTTCTGACAAAGTACTGAATTCTTATTCATCTAGTTGTGTTACTGACTTCCCTTAAAATTGTGGCTTTTCTCCTTCTTCAATGAGCTGGCTTACCACCCACAGAAAGATATGTAAGATTCTGTCAAGTTTATGCTGAGATTTTAACCCAAAAATTAGCATTTCAAGACAATCTAACAGCTTTTTCAAATACTGTACATAACAACGCAGCAGACAAAATTTGTAATTGTCTACCATGTAAGTAATAATTATAAATTAATTGAATACGGTACTAGATCAAATGAAATTAAATCACAAGTCAAGTGGCAAATAACTTTCACATTTTTAGGCATACACACAGCAAGATGCTCCATTTTCCTCCCATAAGAATTTCACTCTCTGTTGTGAAATAAGTTAAGCCAACAACACTTATGGGATAAAGGGCATGCGATTCTTTCCCTGAGTCCAAATGGAGAAAGCCTATTTAATAGGTAGAAGAAAGAATAATTGTACAGGAAAACAGTGATGCAACTCTAAGTCCCCAGGCCCTTTGCCTTCAACTGGATAAATGGCTAAATAGACAAGGTTTGAAGCAGAGGGTGAAGTAAACAGCCCAGTAAGGGTGCAGCACAAGATAAAAAACAGAACATGCCATCACAAGATAATGACAGATTATCATCTTCCTCATACATATTCTATTGCAGTTCATGGGCTCCCATTATGGGGTTTGGAAAGTGCCAGCTGCCTTCTAGTTGTGAAAGAAGATACACATTATAAAGTGCAAAAAGTGAAAGAATTGTTAACACACACTTTAAATGTCATAAGGATGGTGTGAAAAGGGGAGGCTATTGCTGCTTCTTTTGCCAATTCAGAATATCAAGCAAGAGAGGCGTATAGTTTATAATTTGCTTAAACCACGAGACTAAATTTGGCAAGCAAACTGACAGCTCTGCTTTAGAATCCGGATCAAAATATACTGTCAGCACAACTACTTTGCCCTTTAAAACACAAATCTAACAACATTACTTTTTCACAAGATAGTAATAAAACTGCTAAGAAAAATATCTACCAGCATCAGGAGATGATACTGCAAACTTCTCTTGCCCTTTCCAACCTCACCTACTGCTTCTATGGGACTTAAGAGTCATCCAGTCCTACAAAAAGCACTTCTACCTGGGGATCTGAGCTGCTAGGTACTGGCTTCCCAAGGTATTGTTTTCATCTATCTCAGTTCTACCTGACCTTCTTTCTTTTCCCTGCTTGTCCACATGCTTTCTATTTAAATATTAAGCTTATTTTTTTTCTGAAGTCACTCATACTCCATCTGAGTATCAGAAGCGCAGTCCTGATTATCAGGACTTTATCCTCTACAGTTCCAAATTCCAACTTTTAAAGCATCTTTATGCTATTTCCTCAAGCTAGAGAGTATTAGAAACATTTTAAAAAATATCTCACAATGCACAGGCAGCAGGTTTTGTTTCTGGAAAAATAAGAAACACAACAAAAAACCCCAACCCAAACAAACAAACAAAACCCCAAACCAAAACCCACACATCCCCTTTTTGATGCAGATGAGAAGTTAGACAGGGGCAGGGGAAAACAGGGAGGAACAGAGAAAGCCATTTGCAATTTCTTAGAAGACCTAAAAAAGCCTCATTCTCACATGAAAAAAATAATTGAGGCAGGAGTAGTTAGCTACACACAAACAGAAGTCACCTACTGTGGGGTTCAGATTCACTGAAGACAAGGACAGATTTCAAGTCTGAAAATTTGAGCCAAAAGAGAAATTTCAAGACAGGAAATAACAAACACATCACCTCTAATCTCATCTTCTGTACCACCAAAAGAGATCCCAAAAGGACAAGATTAAGAGACAACAACTATATCCACAGGATATCAACTACTGGGATTTAGTAATTAAAGACTCAATACTCTTAAAAAAATAATAAAAAAAATTGGCACTAGCAAAGGCAAATAGAAATACTTATTAAAGATACGTCTGCTTCTGAAAAACACAGAAAAACACAAAATAAGATGTATGCCATTTCTTTTACTTCATTGGTGTTTACAAAACTAAATCTGGAGGAGAAACTTACTGGTGTTCATAAAAATAAAACCGGAAAAGAAATCTATCAGAAAAACAGAATACAGAAACAAGAGGCTAGGAAGAGAAACTGTGGCTACAGACAAATTCTGAATGTATAGAAATATGAAAAGTGCACAAACAAGGAATCTCTGCTGCAACAAGATCAGAAGTCTTTACAAAACTTCCTGTCAGAGTTCCCTCCACACAGACAGAAACACAGGCACTGTGCCCCGCTTCATAACTTGTATCAAACTGTTTGATATCAGAATAGCTTTTGATAGTAGAGTCAAACTGTGTTCTCACACTAGAGATTTTTGGGGAAAAGAAAAGCACATCAGGTAGGTAACAGATAGAGAAAACTTCCATCGCAAAGTAAAAGTCCTTCCAGAATTGGCATGTGCTGCCTCTGAAGTCCCATGGAAGGGAATTTCAAGGTTAAGTCCAGTTCTCAGCAGATTACCAGAACAATGAGCAGGGTCAAAAGCCTTTATTAACAATTCTGGCAGGACTGGAGATTGCTTAAACCGGCTCTGTTAGAGAGAAAAGAATCTCAACACTAATCCCCAATATGTGCATTTTACCATTCCCTTTCCTTTGCCCAGCTTTCAAGAGGAGACTTTCAAGATTAAACTCTGAGGTAAATAGCCAGTTTTAAAATAAATACCTTGTTGCACATACTGCCATAAAGTACCACTTGACTTTGAAATCTGTGGTAATTTATATTACAGGGGTATATCGGAGACACCGAGTTCAGGGAGCTGAACACATGAAATACAGATGAGACATGGGGAACTGGGTGTATTGTGGGAGAGGCAGTGGAGGACTACCTGCACTCTTCCAGCACCCAACAGGCAGGTTTTGAAGCCGTAGGCAGGCTTGGACTTTGCGGTGAAGTGCTAAAAAAGCAGTGGTCATGAGCTGACCAAAGGAAAAAATTCTTCAAAGAGAGACCACCAGAGCACAGGTACAGGTTGTTGAGGGACCCAGCTGTGAAACTACCATCCACAGGGACTTTCAAAACTGAACAAGGACCTGAGAAACCTCTTCTAACTCTGAGGCTGGTTTTTCTTGGACAAGGAGACTAAACTAGATGATCACTCTATTTTGTTTTTACCCTGGAACTTTAGAACAGGACCACAGATTGCAATTTTGGATATAATTTTTATATTTTTAATTTTGTAAATACCAATCTATGAAGAGAATAATTGAAGCTAATGGACAAGTTCAACATGCAGGGAAAATAACAAAAAGGAAATAAATACCACATTAGCCTAAAACAGTAGCATGAATTTAACAATCAGGCTAACTTCAAAAAAGCATTCAACACATCTTCAGGTAATTTTTCATAAATTATAATGGAATCATAAGTCATGCAGATGTTCTCTTTAGAGAATAAAAAAAATAAATAAAAAGTTAAAGGGCTTATTCCAAGCTTTAAAGCAAACAAGGGATTATTATTGCTCCTTGTTGTGGTTTAACCCCAGCAGCAACTGAGAGGCCCAGCTACTTGCTGTGCACTAAGAACAATTCAATAATTGAAATAAAGTAAAATATTACAACAGTAATACTAGTGATAAAAGGAAAAAAAATATAGGCTGCTGCTCAGCCCCAAGCCAGCCAACTCCCCCAGTTTATACTGCACAGGATGATCTATGGTTTGGAACATCCCTGTGGCCAGTTCAGGGCAGCTGTCCTGGCCTCGCTCCCTCCCAGCTTCATGTGCACCTTCTCACTGGCAGAGTGAGACACTGAGAAGTCCTTGACTGAGAGTAAGCACTGCTGAGTCACAACTAAAACACTGATGTGTTATCAACAGTATTCTCATGCTGAACCCAAAACACAGAACTGTTCCAGCTACCAGGAAAAAATAACTCTATTCCAGACAAGACGAGAACACTTCCTGCTATGAAATAGAAATGTAACTTAATTTTCCGTTTAAACAGACCATTTTAAAGGGAAAGAATAATCTAAAAATAATTCATGGATACCACTCCTGAATTTACCTTTAATAGCTGTTATATAAACAAAACTCTCTGCTGAGATAAGTGTAAATTACTCCTTGGAAGACTTTACTTCTTTGTTTGTTGAATCAGTCTGCTACTTAGTTCTTGGCTAGCAAGCAGGTGTACTCCTAATTAGGAGCAAGTATCTGGAAGGTCAACCTCTACAAATTTACAGCAGACTCAATTTCAGTATAACCATTATTAACTTTGTCCACCTTGCTAAGCTGAACCTGAGAGATTCTTGGACTTACCATCACAGAAGTACTACGAATAAACAGACTCCAGCCTCCTGTCTCTAGATGATACAAAAATAGACCACTATCCACTGTTCCAATAGTTGTTCTGCACTTAAAAGGGATTCCTTATTAAAAGCCACCCCCTAAAAAAAAAAAAAAAACACACCAAAAGCCAAACAACAATACAACAAATCAAAGACCCAAAACATTTAAGGAATAAATATGCACAGGCTCTACCCTCATACCCTAATCAGACTTCAGTTGTTTATTGAACTCTGAGAATCACGTAAGAAATGCTCTTCTGGGTCACACTAATTGTCTATCCCATCCAATATTCTGTCTTCAGTAGCACAATAGGAAGCACTCCTCACAAAACCTACGGAATGCATCTGGTACTGGCATTTCTTATTAAAATGGAAACATTAGCATCTATCTTATTAAAACCTGCGTATTGATTCAGGTTGTCATAAACAAAAGAATGACTTAGAATTAACCCTGGTAATAATGGGATCAATTCTTATTAACATAAATGCCTTCAGAACTTATTTTCGGGAGAGGCAAGTTATGAGAAATGTAAAGATAATAGTTTAACTATACTTCTATCTCACCCAGCTAGCACCCTGATGACTGTTATAGACAAGTTATGATTTAAGTAGCCTATGGAATGTGGAAAAAGACTGTTTCAGAAATCTGAAGATAAATGGTTTCTTCTTGAACTATTGCTAGGCTTTATTAAGCCAAAGAAAACTTTTTGCCAGTTATAACTAGATGGACTTGAATGGACACATCTGCTTTGGGGTCTTGTTTACAGGTTCTCTTAGTTTAAGACTGCTTCTAGTTGAATAAACCAGGTAGGAAACAGCTAGAACTATACAACTCTTATTTGGCAAATAGATTTCCAACACTACATTTCAACTCTGTACCAGAAAGGTGTATTACTGCCACCTGATCCAGTAATAATGTATTGTCCAAGGGGACAAAAAAATAAGAGGTGGGGGACAAAGAATTCACTGTATTTCTCTTATGAACTCTTGAGTGATTTTTCCACCCCCACCGTTTTGCAGAATGGACCAGCAAAAACACTCATTCTGAGCCCTGGGTTTAGCAGAGCAAGTAGTTAAGAGTCACTAATTTCAGGGGTGGAATTGTATCCAGATGTGCTCATCAAAACCCTCCAGCTAGTTGTAGTATGGAAATTACATAACATCTCATATTGGAAAAGTGATACATTCCTGATCAGTAGCAGATAAATACTCTTCAAGTGTGAATGAGAGCCACCTTTACAGATGGAGTCATTAAAGTAACCCAACAGATTACCCTAAATCATGGGGAAAAAGGGAGGAAGTTAAAATATATCTGCAGTAGTGACTGCAATGATGGTCAAGAAATGTAAAGACAAGCCAGGTACAGGTAGAAGAAATGTATTTAATCTTGTCACCTGACATTGGTGAGCATTTGGCTACAGTCTCTGTCAGATCTATAACATTCTTCAGACAAGCACTTACAGTTGTAAAGGCAAATAGGCTAGAAATAAGGTCAATGGCATGAACTCATTGAACAAACAGATTCTAAGCTATCTACTCCAATGGAGGTACACCATGTACTAAGAATCCTGCAACTGTTAACTTACTAATCACCTTCTGCACGTTCCTACATGCACAGCCTACAAATTCAGATGACTGCTAAACCTAACAGATCTAGAGGCTTACACAATTTTAGGTATTTACTTTAAAAAAAAGTGACCTACAGTCAAAGTATGTTTCAAGTATGTACTACAGAAAGGAGTGATACAATCACCTTCTAAGTAGAAAATCCCAGTAGATTATTAGTCTAATCAATTGAATTTAGTAGGACTTAGTGAAGTATCAATTTGCCAGCAACTATTTTAGAGAGATGAAGGAATATAATAAAAAAATTTCTCACAAGAACCTCAAACATTTTCTGTTGTACTCCAAACTCTTCTACAAGGTTTTGCTGCTGCCACCATGAGTAAAAGTAAAGAAATTAGTTCTGCTAGAAAAAGACTAAAATGTGTTCTGGCCCGCAGCACCCAACATAACATATGATAGTATTTAGCTACAACTTGTTTCTAACAGATACACAGAGTTCATTTCCTCCCTTCCTCCCTTCATGGTTCTACTGGCAACATGTGCAAACAGCAGTAAGTAGATGCGTATGAATTCTGAAAATATTAATCATTGAGAGAGCTATTTTTAAGTTTCTTGGGTAACATTTAGTTGCAGATGATGCAATTTGAAATCTATTGCTTTAAGCACCTATAAAGGAAAAATTTAATGTTAAAAGGTAGATGGACTATTCTATTTTGACTGCAGAAAACACAACAACTATAAGGACAGGCACTCAGACTTGTGCAGCTTTTATTTAGTTTTTAGTATATTCTGGTAAAAAAAAAACCCTCAAAACTCATGGTAACCAGCAAAATTTATTACTGTAGCAGGATAATACATTGTATGGATAGAACAGCAACAGATTTCACTTGACTTTAAAACTGCACCCATAATTTTCTGAGAATCATACACAGAAATATTCTTAATTTAGTAACTAAAAATTGGATAAAAATCTGTCTGAAAAACTATCTTCCAAGAGTACTCAGAAGTTTCCTACCAAACGGGAAGACCATGTTCAAGAATTCACATCTTTTTTCATGCTAGACAAGGTTCTAGAGAAGCAATTGCAAGCTACAAAAGGATTGAAAGCACTTTGGAGGACAAAATTATAATTCAAGATAATTTTGATAAGTGGAAGAAGTGGTTTGAAAATAGGGTGTAGTTATGTAAGTATAGCTGCAAAGCAGGAACCTACAACAGTACAATTACAAGATGGGAACAACTGAGTAGGCAGCAGTTCTGCAGAGAAAGATACAGAGCTACAGTGAATCACAGACTGGATGAGTCAACAACTCTAGGCTGATGCAAAAATGACAAACATCATATTTTAGTGAATAAATGAGAGTATTATAGGTTGGAAAGGTGAAGTAGTTTTTCAAATATACCTTGTACTAGCCATGGTTTAGCTGGACCATTAGATCTAGATTTAAGTCCAGAACTCATGCAAACCAACCACAGAAAAAATACATGAAAAAAAGAAACAAAAAACCCCCAAACCCTGCAAAACCACCAAAATACAGAGAGAAAAAAGTTTGACTTACAAAAAATGAAAAAGTCTGTTTTGTCTGAACAGCAGAAGAGAAAGGAGACACTGCTTTTATTATGTGGAAGGTGTTACAAAAAGGTGAGGTGGCCCCCATTTCCACACACACTAGGAAGAGGTTAACAGGTTAACAGTGTAGTAAAAGACATCAAGATTCTGTTCAAACATTTACAGATAAGTAAGGTTTGAATTGACTAGCAGACATACTGTGGAATCACTATAATTAGAGATTTTCAAAAAACAGTCTAAACAAACATCTGTCAGGAATGATATATATTTAGCTCAGCCTGTCTTTAGGATGGCGGATGGACAACAAATTTTCCAGGCATATTTTCTATGAGTATAGTAGAGTGAGAAGGCAAAAACTTCACATTTCAAAATAACTAAATCCTCTTCTGTTGTTTCAGAAATGAAAAGGGCACAGAGTACCACAACATCCAGATATTTTTCAACTTTCTCCCATGAAATAGATCCTGTTATTCTTTAAAGTTGAAGGATAGTGTGTCTATACAGTTCAAACAGTTCTTTGGACAGCAGTTTTTCTATACTGAAATGGTTCACTGCCAGCATTGGGAGTTAAGGCTAAAATTAAATCTTTTCAGATTTAATTTCCAAGGTCAAACATTCCCCCTTTCATACTTCACACTTTTTGTGAATTTCCCCCTCTTTCAGTTACTGCAACTCATGTCACTTAAACAATTTGGTTATTACAAAACATTTAATCTGGTATGTCCTAACATTGACATATTGTCCTTCCAGCAAAACATCAAGGCACAAAATCTTACATTGCCTCAACACTTAAATATGAATTCTATTTTCAGATGGTATTTCTTAAAAATTCCTCATACAAGATACCTTCAACGTGACTGTTATTATACTTACTCTCTTAATACACCTCACTAATAAGACAACTTATTTTCACCTGCTTGTGTTGTGGGCCAAACTGTGTACTTGTTGTTTCACCAAGGACAATAGCAATACACAATTTGGTTCTCAGTTTTTGTTCATAAGTATCAAACACCAAAAGTCACTACTAACGTTAATAAACAGTACCTATTTTTTTTTTCAAGAGTGAATTCTCTCCACAACATGTAACCAAGCTGTAGCTACAATTTTGATTGTATTAAAATAGGCTTTTAAAATATGCATGTGAAAGACCTGCCCCAAAAGATATGTCCATTTGATACATAAAGATTTAGATTTCTTCAATGGTACATGATTGTAACAACCTATCCTTTTTATTTATCAAAAGGAGCAGTGTTACTTTGTTTCAGAGAGGGTACGGGGGTGGGGGGGGGGAAACCCCTTCCCCTGTCCAATTTAGGAACTGCAACATTTCAAGGATAAAAAAAGAAATAAAATGGGGACTCTATAAACACACTAATCATCCTTTGTATTTCCTTTGTACAAATGTATATAGCAATAGATAGAAGACTGAGGTTGTGATCTACTCCCAAGAACTAAAATAATTTAACAAACCCAAACTTCCTTCCTTCTTGGAAAAGGTGAAGGTCAGTTCTTTTTTTCACTCCAAGTATAAAGGAAGCATTTGTACTGCAGACATGCAAATCCTGTATACTGTTTTTCCCTACCTCAGCCACAGACTCTTCTTTGAGGTTGCTAGTTATATTAACCTAGTGAGAGATCTGAAAGCTGAAACATTACAATTGTGTATGTTTACCTCTCTTCCTACTATTACATTGCTGCAGTATTTAGAAAGCAGATGGAACAATTCTCTCCTCTAAACATGTTTCATTTGTGCACCTCACAACAATCCCAGTAACGAAGAGACAAAGTAAAGGAATTTCGCTTGGATCACACTTTTTACAGAAAGTGGCAGAAAGGTGCCCTGCAAACAGCTTTACACATCCAATAGAAACTCTAGCAGTATAAATGAAGACATTTCAACCATAGGTTGAGAATCTGTCAAACTCCAATACAAAAAGGTTTTCAGATTAGAATGCTGGATTATATAATTGCACAAACATTGTACACTCAGAATCCCATGAGTAAAGCCTATAGAACCAAGCTACATGGAAATACAAGATCTCTGAAAATGTCAAATTAAGTACTTCCAAGAAATCCCAATACTATTTTACCTCTCATGTCTGCATAGCTAATAAAGCCATATAAAGTACTGCATATTTGCCCAGATTTCTCAAAGAAAAGTAAGCAGAGTTTATGGACAAAACTTCATATGCAAACAGTATTTTGACCTTTTTTGCTTTCTAAAGTGATGAATATGCACTTTATTCCAGTAGCTACTGCACTTAGTGAAATTTCACTAGATTCAAGTACTTTAAAAGTGCCTTTTTGGAAGCAGCACATCAAATATCATCAGTTCCCAGAGGCAGCATAAAGGTATGCCTTTAACCCTGTCCAAACACATAATGAAGGCCTGGCCCTAAACGTAAAAGGTGCAAAAATCCAGAAGGAGAAACCTTTTCCTGTTATTCTACAAAAAAGAGGGGTAAAAACATGGACTGTTAATATTTAACTCACCTTTCAAAACAACCCATTATTTTTAATCCACAGAAAATTAAATGATTAATATACTACCGCTATTAAAAAAAATTAAAAAAAAAAGCAGCTTGGTAAATTTTCAAAATGCTTCTCTCAGAAGACCTATGCAAGTCTGGTATTCCTCAGGGCCCAACAGTATTTCAGGCACAGAATAATAGGTCTGGTATTCCTCAAGGCCCAGGTTTTCAAAGACGGAGCACTGATGCCTTTTGGAGGCATTACAATCAATTCCATTTACACTTACAGACAAGAAGAGCCTTCTGTGTTGTGAAGGCCAAAACCTGGCATTAAATACTCTTTTTCCTGAAACCGTTCTTTTTGCTTAACCACTCAAATGGCTACAGGCTACTGTCACACATGTCAAAGCTAACAGCATGCATCCATTTCCATTGCTAGCCCCCAATTCAGCACCTAAATAACACTAGGAAAAATATCAAGACGACAGACAAACGTGGATTGCTGGTGTTTTTTCGCATTCTAGAAGTGTGACTCAGGTAATAAATAAAATACCATTTACGGAGTTCGATTCCTCAAATAAAATTGTATAAGCGCCAATACACACAATTACTCACTAATGGAAATAGTAGGACTACTCTATGAAGACTAAGGGTAATAATTAAAGAAAAACCAAAGAAAACAAACAAACAAACAAAAAAATACCGCGACAAGGCGTAAGGGATCTTAAAGATATGGGAACAGACCGAAACCACTTCTCACACATCTCCTACTCCCCTTTCCCAGCTCCTCAGGGAAGGGCTCGCACGTCCTCAGTAGCGAAGCAACCAAACAAGAACCGGCATCAAAGAAAGGGAAGAAGGAGACGCCACCTACCTGTCCCAAAGGCTTTGGCCACCAGCCAGGCCAGATTACAGGCGATTTTCGCTCGAGAGAAATCATAATGGTCAAAGGGTTTGATGGCAGGAACAATGAAAGTCTTCCTCATCTCCTTGGCGTCTGCGGCATCCCCCATCTTCTCACAGGACCCCCGGCAATTCGGAACTTACATGGTTGTTCCTCCTGCTCCTCCCAGGGCCGGGAGAGCGGGCTGCAAATGCGCCGACAGCAGCTGAGGGCAGCGCCGGACCCAGCTGTCCGTAAAGGGCTAACGCCGCCTCCCGCCCTTCTCCGCACAGGAATGTAGCCGAGCCCGAGCGTGCTCTTCCTCCTCCTCCTCCTCGCTCTTTGTCTCAGCTCAGTCCCGCCGCCGTCCCCCCGCCTCCGGGAGGATGCCCCCGGCCCCGCGTTCCCCGGGGACACCCCGCGGCCAGGGCTGCGAGCGCCGGGCGGCCGCCAGCCCCGCCGGCAGGGCCCCCGCAG
>WBMV01006289.1:2898341-2912991 GCA_013396655.1 Campylorhamphus procurvoides | reverse complement strand
CTCGGGGCCACTCGAGGTGGGTCTGGCCTCGGGAGCGCCGGCAGGCTCAGCCCCAGCCCCAGCCCCAGCCGGGCCCCGCTCCGCTCCGGCGGCAGTGTCCGCAGTGTTCCCCGCGGTCAGGGGGCGCCGGCGGTGCCGGGCGGTGGGAAGGACAAGGGCAAGGGCGGTGTCCCCGGCCCGCCGTCGCCGCTGCCCACAGCGGTGGGTCGGGGTGAGCCCCGGGTGTGCGGGCGGAGGGGCCGCGGGGCAGCCCCGGCCGGCCGTGCTCCGGAGCGCTGCCCGGGGAGCGGGCTGAGCATCCCGCCCTCGGCCTGTGTCCCTCCCGTTCTAAATCGCGCCTATAAATAACTTCGCGAATACTCGGGTAGAAAAATGACAAAGCCTTCAAATGGTTCAGGGTCCGGTCACGTAACCACTGCAATAGCAGGCAGGAGCAGCGATGTGCCTTAGGGACCATCTGCTGCCTTGCTCACCAGTCCCTGGGCTGTTGGTGGAAACGTGCAGAATCACGTTAATAGGGGCGGCGTGGAGAGAATATTAGTCACGGCAGGAGCAGTAACCGGGTGGCTGGTGACTCAGAACTGGATGGGGTGGCTCTGAAGTGCAGGTCTGAGGGTGCGGCCGTGCTGGCGAGGGAGGGCTGGCAGGGGCACGGCCACTGTGCCATCAGTGACCACAGCGCCAGCGGGCGGGAAAGCTCCGAGTTTTGGCAACAGATGGTTATTGTATATAACAATCTGTATGCATTGTATGTATAGGTTGGTGTCATGTCGAAGTGTGCCCTCCTTTCCTGCCAGCCTGGGTGCTCCAGCAGTTCTGTGGTGAGCCAATTCAAGAAGCTGATTTGGCCAGAAATTAATCGTTTCCTTTTTTTTTATTTTTTTTCCCCCTAGTTGAGCTTCCTTGGGTCCCTAAAGGACTACTCCTGACTTGCAGTAATTATTAGCTAACTTGCCCCCTTTCCACTGTGGTAATTTAGTAAGGGTTTTCCCAAACTCTCATAGTGGAGGGCGGCAGCCTGAAGTGGGTTGGTTTTGGGGTTTTCTTTAGCTCCGCTGAGTCTGGAAAAAATATTTAGACACAGTCTTAGCATGACATTGTAAGGTTTCAAATAATATTCTGGCCAGACTGTTATTTCTTCCTGTTTCAATTGGACTTTGAATTGATCTGGACAGAGATTTTTCCATTGCTGTGTGGCCATGTGTGCTTCTAGAACTTCATGTGCACAGTGAGACAAACATCGTATGAGGCAAGAATACTGTTTTATAGACATGTATCTATGTTTATCAGTAATGAGTAAATGAAAGGGTTGTGGAGGTCAACATTTGAAGAAATTAAGAAATTATTGCTGAGTATCTCCCCATATGCTCTCTCTGGGATGGGATTCCCAAATTGTCAAGTCTTATAAGCTAGCTACAAAACTAGGGACTGCTGTGGGAAGTATTCAGCAGAAGAGAGGGAAGGAGAAAAGCTGAGAAATCCTTGATTTAGCAGGTGTATGACTGAAATTCCCAGATCCTCTGAAGCAGAAATAGTAATAATAATGCAAATTTAACATACAGATGCATCTTGGGAAAATATTCTCTATTCAGAAAGACTATATGCTTAGCTTTCAACAACTGAAGTAAGACCTATATTTGCACATCTTCCTGAATTATTTTTCATACATATTTTGGAAATAAGTTATATTAGAAACTTAGTTATTATTAAACATTATTTTAATTATATTTTTATACTTCCACTAGAAAACTTTATGAATTCTTCCTGCATATTGTATCAGTGAACACCTGAAATTCATAAGCCTTAAATCTCAAATTATTAGAGCTATGGAAAATAATTTAAAAAGTGTGTTTCAGATCCCAATTAGTTTGTTTCTTGTATGGTGTAGATGGAAGTTGTTGCTAATAGTTCTAACCATGGGAGATATTTTTTTTCATCTGTTTTGAGATTCATTTAGCTTCTGAAGAGGCTATATGTAGAGTAGAAACCCACAGACTAAGTTCAGGCTAGTGCTACATTATAGAGTGTTCAAACTGGAATAACATTTCATGCATAGTTTCTGCCTTCAC
Source organism: Campylorhamphus procurvoides (assembly GCA_013396655.1). Taxonomy (NCBI): domain Eukaryota; kingdom Metazoa; phylum Chordata; class Aves; order Passeriformes; family Dendrocolaptidae; genus Campylorhamphus; species Campylorhamphus procurvoides. The sequence continues at coordinate 2,910,922 of WBMV01006289.1, read as the reverse complement.
AATACTTGATGATAAAGGTAAAGTACAATGTTTTAAGTTAATAGTACCATTACTATTTTTGCAGTGGCACTGTCTGTAGCCAGACTTGGTGCTAGTGAAGAGCCAGTTTATCAGGCTACCTATGAAGGGTAGTAAGAACATTTCCATTTCAGATTAGCTTGTGTTATGAGGGCAAATTCACAATCACAGAAGCTCACAGCAACTATTCTGCTGGGTGATGCTTCAGTCTTGATGCTGGAAACAGACTTGGAATAACACTGTGGGCATATGATCTTTAATCGCTGTTATCAAATTTGCCTAATTAAGATGTCAGTCATGATAGAAATGGTTTTGGCTGAAGGGAGGGATCCATTCTGTGGCCTGTAACCCATGACAGAAGCAGCATGCACAACTTGATATGGTGCTGTGAGACTGTCAATGTACAGACCAAGAACCAGTCATGTCCCAGTGTAATCCTTAAGGAAGAAGCTTGTTGACTTCAGCAGGTTTTATATTGCATATGTGAGGTTGAACAGGCAATCTATAGATCATTCTGTGAGGTTATTCCAGCCCAAAGAGGACTTGTGAAATGGAATTACAAATATTCCAGCCTCTTAAATTTATGGTCTTTTATTAAATATACTTCTTTATAAGCAATGGTAAAACTGCAAGAGTTAAGAAAATATATTTTTAAATAGCAATCCAGCTGGCTATAAGCAATCCAGGAGACTCCTGGAGGGTGTAGAGGACAATTTCTTGGTCCAGGTATTAGGTGAACCAACCAGAAGAGAAGGATTATTGGACCTGGTGCTCACCAATGCAGAGAAACTCATTAGAGGTTAAGACTGGTGGCAGCCTGGGTTGTAGTGACCACTCCCTGCTGGAGTTTGTCATCTCAAGGTGTGTGGGCCTGGTGAGGCGCTAGGTCAAGACCCTGAAGTCTGGAAGAACAAAATTCCATTTGTTTAAGGAATTGGTGAACAAGATCCCCTGGGAAACTGTCCTTAGGGACAAAGGAGTGATCAGAGCTGGCAGCTATTTAAAGGCACTTTTCTTAGAGCTAGATGATCTTTAATGTCCCATCCAACCCAGGCCATTCTACAATAATGAAGAGAGTGATTGAATTATTAAACTTCTTTGGCATTATTACTGACATACATGTATGTAGTTTCTGCAAGCTAGGAATTTTCTCAGAGCATGATTTTGGCAAGAAGTGCTTTAGGATGATACAAAAGTACAAGAACAGTTACATAATTACTCCCTTTCAAATTCTTCTATTACTTTGTAATCAGAAAGTGCTGAGGTATTTAAAAGGGAAGAAAACAGTTTACCAGCTTTATAGATTCTAGCAGAGTCTTGAATCAAAAGGAATATAAAGGTTTGTATGACATTTTGCTTGAATTGTTGGTGGGGTTTGATTAATTAAAAATTAAAATTAAAACAGGAAAAAGGTGGAGCAATAGCTACTTTAGCTCATTTACTGCTACTGATATCTGCACAACCAAAAAGCTTCCCAATGAGAATCAAGTGTGGTACCTGTCACTCCTCTTGACACTTGCATGCTGCTGGTATCATTTCCTCAGCTTGGCTTTGACATAATGGAGCTCTGCAAAGGAGGGAAAAAAAATAAATCTACATATTTCCCCCCATTTCCACTGGTGACCAATCAGGCAACAGATCTGTGGCCTGTGAGAGGCAAAACCTCTCATCCCCTCAACACAGGACTGTTTGGTTTGTTTTCTCTTTTTCTCTGATTACTTTGGTGCCTTCTTTTCAGAGGTGTTTAAATTTACTTTAAAATTTTTAATTCTGTTTTTGACATTGGCTACTTTTGTGTTCTTCCCATATCCTGGAATTACTATTGTTCTGGGGGTTTTAGATGAGCTTTCTTCCCACTTGTGCTGTGCAATACTCACTAATTCCAGGACCATCTCCTTCTTAACATTCTACTGTTTCCAGGTTGTCTGTGAGGAAAACAAAGACCCTGCTATAACTGATATATTTTACTATAAACTTTAAAACATACAGAATAGATCCTATTCTCTTTCTTTAAGTGAAATATGCCTACTGTGTCTTTTATGATGACCTAGTGCCTGACGTGTTTTTTAAGGAAAATTCTAAGGGTGATTTTTAAGAAATATGACCTTTAAATAATACAGCTGGCATAGGTGCACTGCAAAATAGATGTGTAGTTGGAAATCTACATTCAGAAAAATACTTTGTACATAACTAAAATGCTATATTATTACAATTATGGTAGTTGCTAGATAATGCTTTATTTGCACCCCGGTCAGAGGAAAATGGACATGACTGTAGTTTTCAAATTGTGCATTCTGATATAAGAAGTTTAAATCAGTAGGACTTTTTCACTAAGTCTGAATGAGTGAATACAAAATTGTGCACTCTTTTTGTATACTGGCTTTTTTCATGCAGATTCTACATGTGAAGAAAGATCTGAATGTTCATAAAAGCTCATTTGTTTTGAGTATATACATGATTTATAGCAGAACGTATGAATAGAGTTCAGTTTCCCATGTTTTGGCCCTGCTTCCAGTTTTCACTGAAGCTCATGTGTGTCTGAATGAGATCAGCAGTAAATACCAGAGAATAGTGTATTAGAACAGTAAATTTCTGGTATCATTTCATTGCAACAAAATTCCTTTTTTTTTGGAAGGGGTGGTAATGAAGATGAATGAGGAAGGGTAGGCAAAGGAATAGCATAGGAGACTACCCAGTGAAGGTGGGTTTTTCTTTATTATATGTATCTTTTTTGGTAACTTTAAAAATTAGCTATGGAAAGTGTGTATCAAAGATTTTTATTGTAACCATTTATACATAGCGACCCTTGATGGTGTTGGAGATTTTGATTATGCATGCATGGTAAGGCCATCACAACCTAAGTGTATAGAACTCTGTTACATTTAATTCTCCTTTGGCATAACTTGATTTGTTTATATTCAAGATAGAAAAATGTATGGGATGTTTACGCCATGTATAGAACAATTTGATTTAAATACTCCCCAATTTCAATACATATTAGAAACACGGAAAGAGCAGCAATTATTTTAATAGATGCCTTAAACTAAATGTTTGTATATATATAGCTATAAAAACTTGGCACCAAGAAGGATTTCTTTTTTTAAGTTTAGGTTAATCCTATGTGTTTTTCCCTTTTGAAATTACTGATGCTACAGACATGATTAAATTTAAGTGTAGGTATAATTGAGTTTCTGGGTTAAAGATGTCATGCAGTTTATTTGTATTTGAAGAAAAAATCTGGTTGATTTTCTTCTTCTGGAAAGTTTCAAAACAGAAATTAACTACAAAAGGTTTATACATCTCTCTTGTTATTCTGTCCTCATATGGTATTCATTCTCTATAATATACACGTCTCTATTAAAGCATAGAGTGTTATCTCTGCTGTCTCACCTGGGCAGGGAGTAGTCATGGTGCCACTTGTTGGCACAAAGAATAGAAATGTCCAAATTGATTGATTACATTGCTCTGATTTCATTATTTAAGAGAGCACAGTGCCACAGAAATATCCTTGCTGCTGCTGGAGAGCAGGTTTTCTATGTATCAACAGAAGATTCAGAGACATCTGCAAGGAGATACTCTGTGTCTGTGCTTCTGCTGGCTCTTTTAATGATTAAAGGAAGACATGTCAGGATTCCCAGGGCCACCACCCTCTTGTAACCACTGGCTCCCTTTGTGGCTTCTTGCAGAGCAGACAGCGTCAGTAATGCAGAAGCCTTTTGGCTACCTTGCCTGTTTGCTCTGAGTTCCACTGATCTGGTAGGATCTCTTTGTTCTTACTTGTCTCTTGTCTGGCTACTCATGTTTTTGCTTGTTTTCAAATTTTATAGTGCAGTAGTGCTCTATTTTTCAACTATTCACCTTGGTAATGTCAAGGGGAACTGTTCCCCTGCAGCTTTAGTTTACTCTGGAGCTGAGCAGAATGAGAATCCAAGTATGATGACTTACTCCAGTTAATACAAAATCCTCAAGAATGGTAATGTCCTTATATACCCAGCATGTTAGCTCAATTGCAAATAATCTCAGAGGAATTGTGGTTTCATAGAATTACTTAGTTTTAATTTGTCTTCAACAATGAGGTAGGTAGAGATATTCTGGGGGATGAGGTGCTCTAGGAGGGAAAACCCATGTTAGTCAAGAAAATGAGCAGAAACTTTTTTAAGCTGTTCTGTCTCATGCTGTTTTCTGGCCTGTTCCTTCTAGTGTTTCCTTTGAAATGACCTCACCATATATAATCAGAAAAGTTTATAATTTATTGATAATATTTATATGTGTTGATCCTCTCCTTTAGTTTTTTGCTAGGGGGTTCATTCCTTAGAGATGTAAGCCTAAGCCATCACTTTTTCCCCACTTGGGCAACTGTCATAGCCTTTTTGCTTCATGACAACAGACTATTACCTGACAAGAGCTTTCTCAATTTAGGCTGCAATCTGTTGTGTGCCTGAAAGCTAACTTCTATATATCTTGCTAGTTGCCAATGGAAAGAATATTTCTTTGGGCAGAAACTGTACAAAGTGACCTTGTCCTAATGGGTCATGAGCCAGAAAAGAAATAGGTAAACTGAAATTGGATTTATGCATGGTTCAAAGTTTGGAATCATTTGTTTAAAAACAAAACAAAAACAAACTGACAGTTTCACATGGAAATTGTGGGCTTGCATTTTGTGAGAATGGTGTGTTAAATAGTCAGTCTTTTTCGCAACCTGGTCTTAGGCTCAGGTCAGCTGAGTTGTATTAAGAATTAGCACAGATTTATTTCCGCTGAATTGTTTGGCAGATAGAATCCCATGAGTACTTCATTTGATTTTATACAGTCTTCCTTAAAAAGCAAATACACGTCACTGGAATCTTGACCATATAGCACAAAGTCTCCTTTCATGCTGCAATATTTCAGATTTAATACCCAAGAGTTAGAAAACATATAATGATGTGGGGTGCAAACTTGCTAACCAGAGGTTTTTTTGCAATAAAACAACTAAAAATACATGAAGGGATAACCTGTTTACCCTATTTAGTGTAAATTGAATTTATTTCAAAACTTGAAAATGTATTTTAAAACTTGGAATCTAAAATCTTTTGAAGTGGGTATTATCATGCTGGATTTTTTTTGCAGCCAAGTTACAGATCCGAGAAAAATAAGGTTTGCATGGAAAGTTCTTGGCAGATCTCTCTCGGAACAGCACAAACAACACTGCTTAACAAGGAGGCATTCATTATTTCTGTCTTGTTACTCTCTGTTATTACAGTCACCAGCTGTAAGGTTACTGGCATCTTTGAATCTTCCTAGTAAAATGCATAAGGAGCAGTCAGTCATTCAAGGGTGGCAATGAGAGAAATGTTGCATTTTTGAGGTTTGCCTTTGTTTGTTAATAGCTATTGTGCTTTATCAAGCTGAGCTAATGCGTTGTCTGCATGTTCTCACAGCAAACAAAGTTTAAAAAGTAACTAAATTTCAGAAGGACAAATCTGTTGGTTTAACTTTAGCGGTCTGTGAGCCTCAAGTATGCAATTAAAAAAGTGTTTTGGCTTTGGAAATTAAAGCCATCTGGTATACTTTTCTGTTAAAAAGAAAAATGGATAAACAGCCTACTTGATGACCATGTATTTATATTGCATTACAATTCTTTTGGATAGAATTTTAGTTGAAGGTGTAACCTTTTTTTGGAACCAAGTCCCAGTTCTTGCATCCTCTATATTGCATAGCAGTCATGTACAATGTCTTTTTTAGCAAAGTTCTGTGCTAGTGAAATTAGCGCCAACTACGACACAAGTTCTGTAAAATTAGTATGAGAGACCTGCACTATGAGTTTGTAGAAAAAATATCCAAAAGGTGTATTTTTTAATTACACTATTAAGACTGCATTAAATACTCAAAGACTGATATGTGAGAAATTAAGAAATCTGTAGGCTAGAGCCCAACAGAAGCATCACTGAGAGCAGAGGTAAAGGCAGTCGTCAAGCAGTCCTGGAGCTCTGTAGTCACCAAGCCCACCGCTGGTAGAACTAGGACAATTTAAGATTTCATGCAGAGACAGAAGGGGGACCAAGTGTGATGTAGGGAAGCATGAAGGTTAAGACCAATGTTTAATATTGGCATAGATTTTAACAAGACAATTGATAAAAAGCCTAGTTTATAGCAGCTCTCTTGCACATTTTCCAGGCCTTTCTTACAGTGGCTTCTGCTGTCAAAACTAGCAATGCTGGTAGGAGGTTAGTGGTGGAAAGGGAAATTTATTATCCATTTATTCAAAAGGCTTATGATATAAATTTTTCCTTCAATTTGTCATACTATGTATGTATGAATACAATGTACCTATTATGTTTATCATACTTGCTAAAGAGAAAAGTCTTCATCTCTTAAAAAATTATGGGATTTGAGAGTTTCTTGATGGGCAAATGGCAACACAGATCAAACACAGGTCATCTGGCAAGCTGAAACTTGGTAATTTCTGTTGTTTCTTGTGGAATTTCTTTTTTTCCTCTCCCATCCTTTTGTCTCTGACTCCAAAGTGGGGGGGGGAAGGGTTTAATTTCATTAAGTGCATGTTGTGTGAGTGTTATCTTACTTTTACAATAGATGCCAATCTCTCTTGCCTCCAAACAGCTTTATTAACTGGAACACAAATCTAAATGGCAAACTGGTAAGCAACTTTTAAATATACGTTTTATATCCTCTCAGAAAGAAAATAAGATTAACATGAGAGGAGAGAATTTAGAATTTTTAGTTCTTAATTCTAAATACGTTATATGTCAAGATTATTTAATCCTGTTAATTTCCACCTGAACTCTCTAACAAGTTTGCTGCTTACTGAAGTCCCTGGAATTTGTCAATTGTCTTTGCAATCTTTTGGTCAAATCCTTGTTCTCTAAGTCTCAGAGATCTGACAGAGATATGTAAGTTGGTTTAAATGGTTCTCATACCCTAAAATAATTCATTTACACTGCAAAAAGATAGTCTGTCTCTTTTACAAAAAAGCCAGTAATTGTATTCACTGTAGTTTTTATAGTTGTGCTAAGGGTATGGTGATATTGAATTAGGGAGTCCATCAGTTTTCAAAGTAAATATTATATGCAGTATTTGAACATATAATCACATACAGTAATTATGTTCATAATTTTTTCATGAATTGCCCTGTAAAGTTATTTCCCTATGGACTAGTGGCATTTAGTGCTGGAGCTTCAGGGCAGGACTGTTGTTTGTTTTTTTTTTTTTTATTTTTTTTATTTCTTTTTTTAAACCAACTCAGTTATATGCTTTAAAAATTCAGATGTAATTGAATTATTTTTTTAAATTCCAATGTTACCATGGATTTCTGCAGAAACTAGGATCAACCAATGGTTCCTTAGAATGTGGCTCTTCAAACAAAGAGAGTGCTCAGGAAGCCTGAAAATATTAGTTGAAGTCTTTCTTTACTGATGATTTACTTTTGGAAAATGTAGGAGCTGCCTGTTTAAATTAAGTGAAATTGAAAGAACTAGGCCTCAGAATAAGTATACTGTGTGCAATAGCTGTATTAAATCAGGACATTTTGTATGAATATTAGTGGAATTGACTAGTTAATGGTTAGCCACCATTATTTGTTTTTAGATTATCCAGATTTTTCCTGTGTAGCTCCTTTAAAGCTGTAATTCAGAAACTAGAGGAGTCATTGACTCACTTGTTCCTTCAATCAAAGAACTATTCATGAAATATGCTTTGGGTTAGAGCTGCAGTTGACTACCTCCCTAAAAATCTGCTGAGTGGCTACAAAATCCCCAGACATTAAAGAAAACGGAAAATATTTATCATAGGATCAGGTGAAGCAGATACAGGCACCAATCCACAAGTAAACATGCTTTAACTTCCATGCCTTCCAAATGGAAAGAAATTCCCCACTGCTTTCACCAAAGCAGTGCATTTTTTGTTAACTCCAATTGCACATATTGTAGCACACTTAAAAAAAACAAAAAATTTTTTTATTCTTTAATTGACATCTTCATAAACTTAATGCACTTCATCCATTATAACGTTATAAAACACTAAGGTTCTGAAATTCCTTAGTTTAGGACAATCTTACACAGGATACATAGTGAGATATTTATAATATTAATAATGTAAAGAAAACCCAAAGTTTCTTTCTCTTCATGTGATTTTAGACATGTTTTAATTGCCAGATCTGTCAGTCCTGGCACTTGAGGGCGTGATGCATGAGGCGCTGGTTGGATTCTAATTTCAGTCCATTTTCAGTAGTTTTACATACACTGGGAGCTCACTCGAAGTGAAAAATTTGGACATTACATGAAGATATTTTGGCTACTAAGGAAAATTAAAATGCCCTGTATTAAAATGTGTTGGACAGTTACCCTTTGGAATGTACTTACCTGTCAATCAAATCCCTGTATGGAGCTTGAGAAGACCTTGCCTGCCCAATGGGTGAAGAGGTGCCTGGAGGTTGTGTTGTGGTAAGGTTTGAGTTGATGGGGTCACTCTGGGCAGTGTTGCTGTGGAGAGCTGAGTGTGGTACAGTCAAGCAGCTCTTTGAAATGCTTGAAACACCATCTTGGAATTAATATGCAGAACAACTGTTTCTTATGGATTCAGTGTGCCTGGGAGTTGAGGGATTTCAGTCTCCTGCTTTAATCCAATCTTGTTTTACTGAATTATTTATTAGTTGCAAGTGATGGGAAAGGTTGGTTCATGTTTCTGAAGAATTGGCTGTGAGATGCTACCGGGCAAAGTGCCTGTTTTTAAAGTGAGGACAGGAATCCAAGATGCCATGTTTGCTTTCTGTATATTTAATAAAGAAACCATGAATGAATATGGAAAAATCTCCTTGATAATCATTTAAAATAGACCAAGAAATGGGATACTTAATAATTTGTGCTTCAGTTATTGTTTTCATTATTTCTTTATAGTTGCTATAGTTACTATATTTGTTATTCTAACAAAAATTTGCATAAAGTTGAAATAATCTGTGGCTATATATTTGTGTAGTAAGTCTGTGTCACTATATATTAGTCCTTTTGTACACGTGGGGTTGTGTTTGTTGTTACATTTCTGTAGCTCCTAATATTTACTTTAGAATTTACTCTGAAGAGACATCTTAATTATATAAGGACCATATTTGTGCAGGGGTTTCTAGTAACAGTATGTGATACTTTCCTGGACAGCTATTGTATTAGAATATGTGCAGCATAGGTAGATGAGAATATTGTACATTCTTGGTGTTTTACCAACTAAATTAAATCACATTGTGACCATACAAAATACAAATGCTACCTTGCTGCCCTGGAAACCTTAAGACTATCCATTATGACATTCCCAGATAAATTGTCCATAATGTACAAAAATTACTGTCTGTAATTATTTGTGGTTTTCTAATAGGACTTAAACCCACCTTTATTCAGCCAATGCTTGAACTAGTTTTTAAAAGGAAGAATACTAAGGCAAAACTCTTGCAGCATATCCGAGAGCATCTTGTCTGGGACATTTTTCGAACTTTAAAAGTACAGAAATTGGAATTCAAAAATCTAATTAAAATGTCATTCACCTCAGATCTGATTAGCAGCATCAAGAGCTGAGAGGATGGGAATTAAATTCACCAAGGCTATCTCTTACCCTTACATATTTCATCATTCTGAAAAAAACCCCAAAACTTAGGCAAGTGACTGAACTAGGAGGTTTATGCTTTATTCCAGGAAAAAAAAAAATTAATTTAGTGAGCTCACAAAGTACAGTATCTATTCCAGAAGAGGTTTTGTTATATCTATACTGATTAACTTCTCCTTGTAAAAAGAGAATAACCTAGTACATTCTGTGGAAGTTTGCTCTCATTTACAGTTGTGAGCACTTATTATAAAGCATGTCACAATTTTGGTTGGAAGAATGACCTATCAATAGCTGTCCAGCCTTTAGGAGCCACTCAAGGTGCAGTAGATCTTCCTCAGTCATCTCTTTTTCAGACTGTTGAGTTTATATAGTTGTCTCTTGCATGGAGAGAGACACTTCTGAATACCCACAGACTTTTGCTAAAACTTAATTTTAAGTGCACTGTAATCTTTATCAGACACGGGGACTGAGTGATGGGGAAACTCCAATTACAAAGAGCATCCATAAGGTGGAGGATTGTCAGTTTATACAGTAATGGTCTATATACATTTCCCAGTATTTCCTACCAAGTGACTTTGTTTTTTCTGACTGCTGTTACACACAGAAAAAGCTGATACATATAGGATATTTTGGTCTATGAACTCTAGTATGAAGCATCTTGTATCATACTGAATATTATTGAAATACTGGTCTTTGTTTAGCAAATGATGTTTTGAATTCCAGGAAATGAGCTTGTAAAAATGGAAGTAAGAAAAGGAAATTCACTTACGTTAGGGAGGGAAAATGAAGAAAAGAAAGTCAGTCCAAACAAAAGGGAATGAGAGATGCTGAATCAGAGAAAGGTGGGGATTTTTTTCAGGAATGTATGGAGTATGTGTGAAAGGTGCCTGACAGTTTTTCGGTCTAGAAATATTCACTTAATCTTTCCAGAAGTTCAGTAGTCTCTACAATTCTACCAGCTAATTAATAGTCCCAGAGAGACCAATCCCTCTATTTGCATTACTACTGTAGTAGCATTCTACTACAGAGAATTCCAGGATACTTTAAAATAGACCATGTTTCACGTGTGACTGGATTTGAATGTTATAGAATGCTGCAGACAGCTGCTTTAAAGTCCCCAGCTTTGTGTCTGTGTTTTAACCCCCCCGCCCCACTGGCTGCTCTGACTGTTGTGGACTGCCATTAAACTGTGCTTTCAAAGGGGCTGTTAGGATTTATGGATTTTCTCTTTAGTAGGAAATGGTGATGGTGGTAGTCACCAACAAAAATAATGAGGCACAAATGGAACTCTGCATCAATGTGGATGCTTTCAGGCTAATGGATCAATATTGGAGGAGAGGGAGGGAGGTAAGGTAAAATTGGTTTTAGGGTATTGAGTGCCTGGGAGTACGTAACCCAGAAAACTCCCAGCAGGATATCTTTGCCATGCACCAAATCATTTATGGTTATAGGGTATATTTTTACTTTGGGGATAATCTGGTCTTCCCGCATGTGCTCAAAACCAGGGCCTGTACAGACACAGTGACATCACCTACGACAGGTCCTAATGTTGGAAGGGAGTACCTGGAACAGGTTGACTGACCTCCTTCTGGTGACATGAGTCCTTGAAAAGCTAAAACCATGGGCCTTTCTCAGTGGATACACATCCAAGCCTTCATATTCTCTTCCATGAACTTGGGTTTGCCTGGGGCATTGGTCACACCTGGGCTGTCTTGCAAAGGACAGGTTGTCCGTAAGTCTGAAAGTGTTTTCTGCCCTGCAGTGAAATGTGATAAATTCATGTGTTCTCATGCCTCATGAAGTAGTGTAAATATGCTTATTTATTGTTGAAAGTAATAACATACCCAACTTGCAGTATGTGAACAACTACCTCCATGTGCCCTTCCCAGCAGGTTGGGGCAAGCACTTGGCATTTCTCTCACATACCTTATGGCTCTGTCGTGTGCAGAAGGAACATTTTCCTCCTGTGCAAATGTGTGTGCCTGTGGCATCTGGTAACTCTGGCTGTAATTGTGGGAGTGCTGGATGTGCTCCCCCTGCAGAGCTAGAGGGGCAGCACCGTGTTCCAGAATGTGGAGTATGTTAAATTTTCATCAGAAAGGATGTTCTTTGCTCTTTGATGTTTGTATACTTTCAAGGCTAATCAACAAGAAGGGAGATTTAGTCCATCAAAGAGACAGTAGCTAACAAGCAAGCTCTAAGTGATTCCAGGTGTTAGAAAAACAAATTGCTTGTTGGTAGGATTGCCCTGTTAAAAGTTTAGGGCTTGACATACTCCAGTGATCACAGACTTCTGAGGAGGTTAGCAAAGCCTGGGAAAGGAGGATGTCCACTGATAGTGGGCACAAAGAACGCAGAATTCGTGTGGCTTAAGGACATTTGGCAGTACTCCCAAGATAAGGAAGAAACTAATAAAGACAACTCAGCAGCTGTGCTGAATGTGCTCGGAGTGGTTACGTGGTTAATTCGGGCAGGGGCCGGCCTGAGGGACCACGGCCCCCAGCAACCCACCGACCCACGGGAGGAGAAAGGGCGGGCATGCCGACTAACTGGCCTGGGAAGCAAGGGAATCATTATCCAGCAGAATGCTAATGAATAAAAGAACAATATGACTTGTACCAAATAAGCACTAATTCCTTTGCTTGCTAAAATGGATAAATAGCAAAAGTTTTGATGGCTGGTGTGATCTGTGGAATAACACCGAGCACTCAGGCTTGCGCAACTCGTAAAGAAATAACCAGTGTGTGTCTGTACCTGTGGGCTCGCTGCACACCGGGTAGCGAGCCTGACTCCTGTGGGCCACAGCCGCACCCTCGGGCCCGACCCCAGCCCAGCCCCGCAGGGGCCGCGCCGGGAGCAGGGATCCCCGCAGCAGGGAGGCGGGAGCACGAGCTGGGATTCCGGGGGCAGGGGGGGCAGGATGGCGGAGCTGGGATCCCGGGAGCAGTGAGCTGGGATCGCGGAGCTGGGATCCCGGG
>WBMV01006289.1:2824333-2888865 GCA_013396655.1 Campylorhamphus procurvoides | reverse complement strand
GGTGAGGGGCTGCGGGGCAGGTGAGGGGCTGTGGGCAGCACGGGCGTGGGGCAGGTGAGGGGCTGTGGGCAGCATGGGCGTGGGGCAGGTGAGGGGCTGTGGGCAACTCGGGTCTGGAAGCGCTCGGCGCGGGGTCCCGGCGCCGCAGCCCCGCGGGTGTGCCGGGCCCGGCGGGGGCTGTGCCGAGGGACGGCCGAGCTGCCGGCCCTGCTGCGAGCGCGTGAGTTTCGTCTCTGCTTGACCGTCCTAAGCCTTTGAAAGCGAGGAATGGGTGTGCTCCTCCTTCTGAGTTTGGTTCTCTCGAACGGACCCTCGTTCCTTCTCTTAGAATAAAGGAGCTCCTAATGGGGGGGCTCGCTTTTCTCCACAAAAACTCTATGTTCACAAGGCACAGTTATGGCAAGGGAGAACTTTCTTGCAGGAGTTCTGTTAAATCTGCGCGGAAAGGGTGGGCTTTTCAGAGTACAATGAAACCATTAGTGGCTTACAGCTGTGCCTCTGCTTACCGACTGCTACAGGGAACCACAAAATTGATACTTTACAACTTGTGTAATGTAATTGATTTCCTGTCTCAAACTGGATTGAGCAGTAAATGTGCTCTGGGTTGAAATTTTGATGTTTTCCTCACAACTTGTGAGCTATGAAACGCAGTCATGAGAGGTGAAAGCAGATGTAATGGCATTAAGTCAGAGTACTCTGAAAGCTGTAACTTAAGTGTAGCATTGAAGGTGAAGGAAACTTATATTGGAGCAGTGGTTAAATGGTTTCTTCTACCTCACTTCTCTCATCTTGCTTCCCTTTTTTGCCCCTAACCATGTACAGCTATTGTTAATGAAATATGTAGTTTTTAAGGATCTAATTCAGATGACTTCTTGTTGACTTGTAACAGTGAATTAATTGCAGCTGGCAAGTCCACAGTGGGTAGTGATAACAAACCTGTGGTAACCCAATAACTATGATGCAGATGCAACAGTGAAAACATATTTCCTCTACAGATGGCATGTATAGAGTTTTTGAAGCATTTACATGTAGAAAGGATGTGGAACATATTTTGCAGTTTTCTTCTGTCCCCTAGGCTAGATGTCTTTTGTTTTGCTATGCCCTATGTACTAACATGAACTAAAACATTGTTCAAAGATACTGTTAGTAGTCCTCTCTATTAACTGTCCTGTTCTGATACTGGGTCTTATATTGCATATCAAAATCCTGAAAAAAATGTGCATCCCATGCTCACAGACTTCCTATTTAAGGTTAATTTTGTTGTTCTGTTAAGAGTCAGCTGTGAAACACTTAAGAGTGTAAATAGTTGTGAGTAAATGGAGGCATGATCTGAAATTTACTTTCTTTGGGCATCATGGTAGGTCATTTAAAAGAAATATTCGTGGTGATCTTTGTTGCTAAATAGATAGTTCTTTTTACCAGCTGGTGCTTCTTCACGATATTTGGTTTCCTTCCTGAAAAAAATTGTAGAACTCTATACATTAAGTTGAATAGCCTGTTGCTATTGGAAGCAATCATTCCAATATAAAATAATGACTTTTTTTTTTTTTTCAAGTATTGGAGATGAATGAATATACTAATTGTTATTAGTGTTTGGGGACATTTACTGTAGTATCTGTAAAGAGCACCCTATGCACCAAAACATAACTCACATTGGACATGAGCATCATAAAAGAATTTTCGCTTTGTTTCCCCAGGTTCCTTAAGAAGCTGCAACTAGAAATGATCCTTTAGGGAAGTGCTGTGCTTATTAAACAAAAAGTGTTAACTTGCTGGAAGATAACATGCCTATTTACACAGTTCCTGCCAGAAGCCCTGCTGGGACACGATGTGCTGCCACTTTGCAGAAGGCCTCCTCACACAGCACCTTTGCCAGCAGGAAAGCCTCTGGGCAGCAACTGAAGTCACAGGTGCTGGGAGAAGAAAAGGATAGTCTACTTCCACGCTCTCAGAATAAGATTGAGGAAGTAAATAGGACCTATGTGATTTCAGCTTGTGAAAAAGTGAGTGATGCATCAACTACCCTTACACCTGAAGGCAGGTTAACACTTCAGAGGAGAACTGGAGCAAGCAAAAAATTAGTGTCCAGTAGTGAACAATTGCATACAAACGCAACACAGGGCACAGAAGAGCTACAAACAGAGAAAAGACTTACTCTGCAGAGGCGTGTGAGGACTGGCTCCACCGGGAAGAGTAAAATTAATCAGCATATTGTGCTTAGAAAAGAAAATAATGACTCTGATGTACAAAGAAGTTACAAGATTACACTTCCACAGACTATTAATGATTCTGATGATGTTAAACCAAATTTGAAGTTAGCTGAGGGTCAGTCCAGTACCAAGCTGCAGTGTAACCTGAACAGCAAGGATTCCTTTGGCTTTGTTGATGGTGGCTGTGAAAATGGTATCTACACGCATTTAAAAGATAAGACCAGAACTGCTGACACAAAATTTCAAAGTGAGGTTCCAAAACCAGAACAATTAGTTACCTCAAAACATATTGATACATTATCAGGAGAACAACTGAATGAGAAAGGCAGTATAAATAAGCCAGTTGCGAAGCAAAGGGTACAGCATTTAATGATAAAACACAACAGTTTAGAAAGACCAAGGACACCAGCTAAAGGTTTAACAGAAGGATTTAAGCTTACCCCAAAGAAAATCACTTCTCAAGATCAGCCATCTCTCCAATTGGCTTCAAATGAACAAACACCTCATCTTCAAATTTTAGCCAAAAAAACTCTTAGTGTCTCCAGCTCTCTTCCTGGGAGTAGAAGTTCAGAAACAGAAGTGAACACAGAAGCTTTAGCTGAGAGTAGTAGAACTGAGGAAGATGTTTCCAAGGTGAAAAACAGCAAAGTGATTGTAGCAGTGCGGGTTCGGCCCTTCACAAACAGGTTTGTATCCTGGACTTACTTCTGGTGCTAAGAGTGTATGTTGATTTCTGCTTTGTATTTTTTGAATTGTTTAATCATTGACCCAATAAGGATACAATATATACTTTGAAATTAACTGATGCTCCATGTAATGCCACAATAAAGTTTTTATTAAGAAACTGAATTGACTTTGTAGGTGTTTGGGTCTATTTTTTACATACTCTTTAACAGTATTTTCATCTTTAATACGTTGTATGTTCATCAAAAAGGTATTTTTCACAGTGAACACTGATGTTTTTATTTTCTTTTTGCTTTGATTGAAATTGCTAACCTAAAGCATTTAGCTTATACCTTTAATTTTTTTTTAATTTTCCCCCCTTTTCATTCAGAGAGAAAACTGAAAACTCATGCCCTGTAATCTCCATGAGCGGTTCAGAGACGGCTGTACGAAATCCATCCACAAACCAAGTTTACAGCTTCAGTTATGACTTCTCCTTCTGGTCTTTTGACAAGTGTCATCCTAATTTTGCAAGCCAAGCAGTTATTTATCAAACTTTGGCAGTGCCGCTCCTTGAAAGAGCTTTTGAGGGATACAATGCTTGTCTTTTTGCTTATGGGCAGACGGGTTCTGGAAAATCATACACGTGAGTTCCCAATAATAGTTGTTAAAATTCTGTAGAAGCCAATTGTTATTCGATGTAAAGTCGTCAAAAGATTGTATGGAATAGATTCCAATGTTAGAGAATTTTGTCAAAATGTCTTTGCTTATTTTAAAACAAAAACAATGAAACAAATATTTATAGTAGTTAAACCAAAGTTAGCTTTAGAATATGACTTCTTACTACTTCTAGTGAAGAACATAAAAACTCTTTCCAGAGATTTTAGTGAAGGAAAACTTTGATTAATGCTGAGAGCTTCTCAAACTGTCCCAGTGCTGCTGTTGTTCACCACTGTTGGTTATTTTGTGATTGAAGTGACATAGCAAATATAGTATGTTTTTTGGAGAAGACATTTAAGAGATCACTCTAATTATGGTCCTGATACTTGAGAACTTGAAATAAACAAATTTGTTTGTTTTTGGCACTCCTTATTTGAAATCTAATCTTTGCACAAAATCCCAGACAAGTGAAGTTTTGAGGGTGTATAGCCAATTGTATATACTTTATTTCTGTTTTTGAATAGAATGCCTCGTGACCTGTTTCGTTTCCAAGCATGAATCTATTGAATTGGTTCTCTGAGTTTTGTAATTCCCATGAGGCAGTATAGACTTTTAATATAGCTGGTTGAGGACCTGAAATGTTACTTTTCAATTTACTCTAGATACAGGACTTGGATAGAAGGAGGCTTTGCCTTTTTAAGTGTGAACTCAGTTTTTGTGTACAATAATTTTGTACCTTGGTCTAAAAGAAAGATACACTCAGAATTGCAATATTCTCTTTGTAGGTTTGTTGGGTTTTTGTTTGGGGTTTTTCTTCCCCTCTCACTTAAACAATTACTTACCTTCAATCTTTTGTATTTTAAGCAAGGCTGAAATTAATATCAGTAGCAGCTGTGTCCTCTGGTCAAGTTTGCACAACAAATCTGTGCTCCTGTCTATGTTGTGCAGCTGTATGTGTCCCCGGACTGTGGCTGAGTTAGTCCAGTGTACTGGTGTTCTGCACTGGAGCCCCTCATCAGGAAAAACTGCAGTGGAGGTGGAGAAGGGCTTAGGTAACTACACTGAAAGTGTGCAGAGAGTATAAAATGCATACTAAACTTTTCTAGGCTTACTTTTTATAGTACAACTTAACTGCTGTGGGGTTTTTCTTTTACTTGGGTTTTCAGCCCATTTCTCAATGGATTAAGTAGAAAGTCCTTCTGGATATCATCTTGTCCCACTCCCTGCTTAAATAAGCATCAACTTAGATCAGATTTATTTTTGTTGCTTATTACTTCCACAACATAAGACCATATGGCATGTCAACTTTAGAGCTGTACAGTTAACTCTCTGTAAGTAGTTTTAATGTTAAAAAACTGAACTAGCAGGTTTTTTGTAACCACAGGATGATGGGATTTGATGAAGATCGAGGAATAATTCCAAGACTTTGTGAAGATCTTTTCAATCAGATAGCTCAAATGGACAAGGAACAGGTGATGTGCTTATGCTACTGACCTTATGTTGGAATATGAGGAATCTGATACCTTAGTGCTGATCCATTTATTAATGTTTCTGTCCTTTTGCTTATTCAAATCTTATTTCTGCTAGTAGCTCTGATTAACACAGTTCCCTAAATAGTCAAAATCAACATTGTTGTACTTCTTTAATGGCACTAATATGAAAAGAAATATAGTCATGATATTTGATGTATCACTAGACTAGGATTCTTTCCTCTGTAATGCATCAAAATGTTTTGTGTATCATATTAATAACTTTTTTATTATTGATTTTATTAGATTTTGTATCATCTTGAAATGAGCTTCTTTGAAATATACAACGAGAAAATTCATGATTTGCTTGTCTTTAAAGCTGAAAATGGACAGAAAAAACAAGTAAGATGCTCATGGAAACAAGTATATATATAACCTTCAACTAGGAACATCTATTTTGTAAACAAAAATGCACAAATGACAAGTGACCATTGTTTTGTTATCTAAGGAACCAGTTGTGAATAATGGGATTCAAGTAAAAAACAAATAAAAATTTCACTGTATGACTTAAAGCAAAATGCTTGACACTTGAGAAATGCTAAGGAAAAAACTATCTTGCTGAAATAGAAACAAAATGTTTCAATAGAATCTCTTGAAATAGTTAAAACCTCACCTTATCTGCAAAATGAAGACTATCTTATCAGCCTTTATAAAAAGTCTCCTAGAATATTATTTAACTAGTTAAGGATCACTGGTTAAATTAATTTAACTAGTTTTTAGTGTTTGTACGTTAGAATAAGTAAAACCATAAATTAATTTGTCTTAAGTAGGGTATATTGGGAAGGAATTTATTACATTTGATTTACCAAGAAAAGTATTTTCAATTCTTTGATGTTGAACACTTGTGTGTAAACCAAATATTAGATTATAATAAAGATGATATACTATATTCAGCTTGCTATTTAAGTAAGTCCTTTAACGTTCAGCTTGGGACTTATGTGGACTTGTTATAAAGAAGTTAAGACTATACTGTCTTGTGTAAAGCAGGAGTGCTTTCACCTGAGTTTTGTCAGTGATTTTGAGGTAAGCTACTTAACTTGGAAACATAATAGATTTATGTCACAGATTTTTTTTTTCTTTTAAGGTATTCTGAGTGCTAGATCTAACTAATGCACTCCTAATAATTTTTATTTTGAAATTACTCTCACCAGCTTCGTGTAAGAGAACACCCAGTGTTAGGACCGTATGTGGAAGGCCTGACAGTGTAAGTCCTAATTGTTCTTATTTTAAAAGATGTATGGTGTAATCCTAAAGAGTGCAATAGTTGTGATCTTGAGGCTCAGTGAAAGCTTATGTACTCACCAGTAAACCAAGCAAGATCTGTGTCATGTAGCTTTAGAAAAATGCACAGCCATGGTGTATTGCCCCAGTGAAATAAGTGTGTGGAAGTCTCAAGATAACTGAATGATACACAATGAAGATTTCGTTGTGTATTTGTATTTTGGTTTTGTAACTGGGGAAATGTTTCAGAACTCAGGCAGTAGGGGAAACTATACAAAAAAACCTGTCTGAACCCAACCTTTTCTTTTTCCCCTATCTTAGGAATGTTGTTCGTTCTTACTCTGATATTCAGGTAAGAATTATTTGATTATTGAAAGAGAATACAAATATTTCTGCCTGCTCCTTTCTTCGCTATTGAAAAAGAAATTCCATGGATGGGAAGAAAATGTAGGCTATTCAGTAGTCTGTTATATTTCAGCTGGTTTTGTAAAAGGATAACAAAGACTAGTCCTACATAATGGAGCTGAATAGATTCATACAGTCAAGTGTCACTGTTCACATAGTTATCTCTTAAGCTTAACTTTGTTTCTCACATATAGTCATGATTTGTGTTAATAACTTTGTTGGCAAGCATAGAAATCTTCAGTTAAGTCTCCAAAGCAGGTTTTGGTTTCACATCTTAACTTCTGTCTCTTACAGAGTTGGCTTGAACTAGGAAATAAGCAGAGAGCAACAGCTGCTACAGTAATGAATGATAAGAGCTCTAGATCTCATTCTGTCTTCACCCTTGTCATGACACAAACCAAGGTATTGCTGGGGCTTTTTTATCTGTTCAAATTGGGTAGTAAAAAGTTCTTTTGTGAGCTGCCTAGCAAGTTGTGAGAATATACTTGAAGATCTTTGAGTAAAGCATGGGGCATTTTAACATGGCTTTCTACAAGGCAAAACTTATTTTACATGCTTTGAGTAGATTCTGTTGTCTCTATGCTATGTGGATGTATAGCAGTAATATAAATATGTCTAGACTGACAGATCTAGGAGTAGTTCCAAGGCTCTCAGTGTGAATTTTGAGATGCAACAGGAATCCTAATTGAGGCCAGACCAAATTTCACGCTGCTGCCAACACATCTTAGCTTCTGAGAAGGTTAGGCTGTGTGAGGTGCATAGCTGTGCTGAGTTCCTATAAATGATGAACTGGGACAAGAGGAGATGGAGTTTCTGCTCAGTTTCAACACACTTCTCTGAACAAATGTTTGCTTGCTTCAGAATGCCTCTCTCCCCCATGTGTCTCCAGGACATGGAGACTACAACTCTTCCTTTTACAGATGCTTAAAAGACAAAACCTGACTTAGTGAGTTGAGTCTGAAGACAGAAGTGAAATAGGTATAGACCTCCTCAGGAGTCTACAGA
This sequence comes from Campylorhamphus procurvoides, assembly GCA_013396655.1. NCBI lineage: Eukaryota > Metazoa > Chordata > Aves > Passeriformes > Dendrocolaptidae > Campylorhamphus > Campylorhamphus procurvoides. Next base: position 2,881,172 of record WBMV01006289.1, on the reverse strand, counting down.
CTGTCAATTTGTTCTATGCATAAATAACTTGCTGGTTTATGGGTTTTTTGTTCTTGATTGGTTTAATTTTTCATCCCGCTTTCCTGATCTTCTCTTTCCTCGTTCCCCCTTGCCATTCTTACCACTAGACTGTTGATTTTCTCTAGCATAACTAATCTTGAGCCCTTTCCATTGGCTACTTAACTGATCTTGATTGGTCTAAATAGCAGCTTACTGATTTCCATGTTTTTTGCGTAACTGCAATAGTAAAACTTCAGACCCAGAACCATAGTTTGGTAATTTGTCGTGTTTGCAGTTTATGCTTATGAAGTTATTCGGCCACAACCAACAGACTTTGTGGTTAAAATCTAAACCTAGTCTCCTTCAAGGGACATACATGAGGATCCTGTCAAAAATTAAATGGAAGTATCAATTTTTAATGTATTTATTGTGAACAGCTTGTCATATTTCTGCTTGCCCTCAGGATTTTTACTGTGGTTTGAATGCCAATATCTCCCTTTTTTTCCAGGTAGAATTTGTGAATGAAGAACAGTGTGATCGTAGGCTTACCAGTCACATAAATCTAATTGATCTGGCTGGCAGTGAGTGCTGTGCAAAAGCTCAGACCACTGGAGAAAGGCTGAAGGTAAACCAAGACTGGTAATCTGTGGAAGAGGATTGACTGCTAAAAATACCCTTAAACTCCAAAACATGCTCACCTAACGGGACTCTTGGGCAGAAACTGTAGCTCTAAGGGATGTATATAGCCCTTATAAGTATTATACCACATTTTGCTGCTGAGGGTGGGTGGCCTGAAGGAGCTGTTTGGACTGTGCAAAATGGCAGATCTTGCATAGAACAACACTCCTTGTGCTGTGCAGGTTTAGTGATCCTGCAGGAAGAGTGAGGGATGACTGTGTGACCTTGTGAATCATGAATCAAATATTACACAGCGTTGGGTTTCTCCGATTTTCGGAGGAGTTTAATTAAATAGAGTTTCTAATAAGGGACTTCATTTCAAGCTGCCTTCATAGATTTGTTGGTTCTTAACTCTACTTACTTTAAAGATTCTTTTACAATTTGTTGTTTTTTTAGTAAGTGGTGACATGTAATGGGGTACGGCTGTACCATACATTGAATGAGCATAATTAATCAACAGTACAGTCAATAATGCAACTGTATTATAAATATTTTTATTTTTGCTCTGTGTAGGAAGGTGTGAGTATCAATAAATCGCTGTTAACCCTTGGAAGGGTTATTTCTGCACTCTCTAAACAATTTCAAAATGGAAAGAAAACTTTCATTCCTTACCGGGAATCCGTTCTTACTTGGTATGTACACTTGAGAATTTTTTATATAGAAGTGGAGACTTTCTGAGATTGTGGGTTTTTCATATGTTCATAAGGCATTACTTCCTTCATTTTCTTAACTGACCTGTGGAAGGAAGAAATTAGCCAGTCACATCAGATAAAGAACAGACAGGACCTTGGTTTGTGTTTTAAGTAGCTAACAGTCTCTCTCAAGTAACAAGACCCTGTTCCAACAGAGAAGTTTTTAATTTTTCTCTCTGAGGGCCAGAGATTGACTTATGTTCTCCTGTCAAATGAAGGTTGCTAAAGGAAAGCCTTGGTGGGAATTCCCAAACCACAATGATTGCCACAGTGAGTCCAGCTGCCAGCAGCACAGAGGAAACGCTCAGCACTCTTCGCTATGCAAAACAAGCCTGTTCAATTATCAACATTGCTAAAGTAAATGAAGATGTAAATGTCAAACTAATCAGAGGTGAGATTGACATCTGCAGTCTTTGAGAGTTTTTCACTTTCACATATGTTTAACTTACTGCTTCATAAGAGCTCTTACTACTAATAATCTATTGTGTTGACTGACCATTTGTCAACTAGGCTAATACAACTTGGGAGTATCTTCCTTTTTAATATTATTATTTTTGTGAACTCTTTTCCCATAGTTTAAGTGGAAAGGCTACACTTAAGAACCTGGAATAGGGAAACGTGTTTTTGTTTTTTGGTTTTTTTTTTAATTAAATAACGGGGTGGATTTTCTAATACTGTACTGAAATGTCTGCACTCTATTTTGTCTGCATTTTTCGTGTGTGCTGTGTGTCTGTTTGTCTAATATAGAATTGAAAGCTGAAATTGAAAGACTGAAGGCAGCTCAGAAAAGTGCTCTGAACACTGATCGTGAAAAATACAGGCGATATTTGCAGGAAATCACATCTCTGAGGGTAGAATTGCACCAACAGGAGAGGAACATGGCAGAAATTCAAAGGTCAGGCAGTCATTAATGCCTTAATTTAAAATAGAAATGGTAAGACTTTTATGCTGTAGTTTTTCTCTTAATATGTTGCGTTACTTTCTTCTCAATATATTAAGGGCCTGGAAAGAAAAATTTGAACAAGCAGAAAAAAGGAAACTGGAAGATATAGAGGAATTGCAGGTATATTTTTCTTTCTATAGGAGACAGTATAGAAAATATAGCAAACCCTGAATGAGGGTAGCTGTGATATTTGATTTTCTTAATGTTATTCTTTTAAAAGACTGCTGTGACTTCTTAGAAAAATTTAATATAGATATTTGAATGCACAAAGTAAATTGGATTTTTATGCAGAGCTCTCTTTTATCTAGAAAGCTGGAATTACTTTCAAAATGGATAATCATTTGCCAAACCTTGTCAATCTCAATGAAGATCCTCAGCTTTCTGAGGTGCTGTTGTATATGATCAAAGAAGGAGAAACTACTGTTGGAAGGTGTACCCCAAATTCAAAGCATGATATCCAGCTTTCCGGAGTGCTGATTGCTGATGACCATTGGTATGTAGTGTTCTTTCTATACCTGAAGTTTCTTCCCGCCCTTCCCTTTCTTTTGGAGTCAGTTGTACTTCTGGCAGTAACAAGACATGGTTTTCTAGACAAGAAAATACTCTTTAGGGATACTTTTTGTACTGCTCAATGATTAAGGCAGCTTCCTTCTGTTACCAGTAGAAATCTGTTAACTGGGGTAGTTTAATTTCTTTATTTCATTCATGTAGCAAAATTTTCTTCTACAGTGTTTATGCATCAATAAGACCAGATCAAATGATGCTCTGTGAGAGATAACTGTCACATTAAGTTCAGTAGAAAAATGAAATGCCTTTACTGTACTTACTTTAATAAAATTAGAGAGCAACTTTGCCATACTGCAGGAATATTGTTTAAAGTGCAATTGATCCCAGACTAAATGCTCTAAGAAACTTAACTAATCCATGACTAAAAACCTGAAAGATGCAGGTATGTTGGCAAGTTAAGCATTAGAAAAGAATGCCCAGATGACAGGGTATTACGGTAATTTTTTAGCAGTGGATTCTTAGATTTAAATATAGGTTACCTTCCAAAATATAGGTTGTCATTTCTTAACTGTGTGTTGTAATTAAATAGTATGAAGATAATGCACATCTGGAAAGGCAATAACAGAATACAATCTAAAGCATGTATTTTAGTCTATTAAGAAATATTACTTGCAGTTATTATGAGCTACTGATACTCCAAATGTTTCTTTCTTTCTTTCAGTGTTATAAAAAATGCTGTTGGCACAGTAAGTATTATTCCACTGAGAGAAGCGAAGACATATGTAAATGGGAAGTGCATTTCGGACCCAACAGTTCTGCATCATGTAAGTAACTGATTTGGTAATAGTAATATCTGCATGTGTGGATTTCTTTGCTTTGTTAAGATTTCAGCTTCAGACTGCAGGTTTTCCTAGAAGTCTCTGTAACTGTAAATATATGTCTCATGATCTTTGATTTCTAGCTCTGAAAGCTTGCTTAAAAGTCTGAAATTTTAGAAGAATTTTTTTTTTCCCAAATAGGGTGATCGAGTGATCCTTGGGGGAGACCATTATTTCAGGTTTAATCATCCAGCAGAGGTTCAGAAAGTTAAAGCACCTTCTTGTGGGACTACGTGTTTGCATGATGGTCCAAAAGATTTTGAGTTTGCAAAGAATGAGCTGCTTATTGCACAGAGAACACAGTAAGTGTTGATTCTTCTTGTTCTGAAGACAAATTCGATTTTTAATTCTACCATGCAATTAGTTTAAGAAATAGCTGAAGGTTATTAATTATTTCACAATAAGGGAAAGTTGGAAAATAGAACTCTCTGGACTTGCATTTCCATTATAAATACTTAGCTGAAATGCAAGAGTACCTCTAAGAGTCAATCACTACCAGCTAGTCCAGTTCTCAAAAATGTAGATACCGATTAAAGAAACACTGAGCTCCAGTGGTACTGAAAGTAACATTTCTCTCCAAGCATATGACTAGTCTGAAAATTGCTTCTGATGTTTTAGGGAGTTTTAAAGTCTGAAAAGCAAATGCCTTAGGAAAATCGGAAGAACTCAAAGTTATAACCTTAATCTTATGGGATGACAGAGGATTGGAGAGACAGAGAAGTATTATTTGTACCTGCATCATTGCTGGGAGTTATTAAAGTGCAAGAGTTACTGACTTGTTGCTTCATAATGTGACTTAGTGGGTTACCATTACAGTTCTTAGTTTTGTATGGTGATGTAATAGAATGAAAACAGAAATCAAGTGGACTTAAATTCTGGAATGTCTTTCATATTTACTAGTGTTTACATTTTCCCTGTGAAATCTAAAAATAGGTAAAGTGTGAAAGTTTTTGTTTTTTTTTTAAAAAATCTTAGCAAACTCTCATGATAGGAAAAGAAAGTTGATAATCTCTATGCAGCCTATAAAATATTAAAGGCAGCATTCTAAATGTATGATACTTGCAGTCTTGAATCGGAAATTGAAGAGGCACGGCTCAAAGCCAAGGAAGAAATGATGCAAAGTGTCCAAATTGCCAAAGAGATGGTCCAACAAGAACTGACCTCACAAAAAGAAGCTTATGAAAGCAAAATAAAATCACTGGAAGCAGAGGTGGTAAGTTGCCATTGCATCATTACATAAAACATACACCTACTACAGTTTCTCTTATTTATATTTGTTTGTTTGGGGTTGGTTTGTTTGTGGTGTGGGGTTTTTTTGTCTTTTTTTTTTCTGTCTTACAAATTTCAAGTGTTTTAGAGAATGGTAAGCCTAACTCTCTTAAAAAAATAAAGGTCTTAGTAACACAAGTTGTAAATTAGGTATCCCTTCAGAGTTATTCCAGCGATTGTAACTTGTATGTAAAAAAAAACCCTTCAGAATTTAAGTTATTTTGTGAGTAGTCTAAATTACTGCAGTATTTTACTACGGCTTTTTTTTCTTTCCAAGTTTGCATGCTACTTTGTTGTTAGTTGTTTCAACACTTTTACAATATGTGTAACTTGGCATAGAATGTACATAATGGTAAAATAATGATGGTGATGTATCTTATTTCTTAAGTAGTCTACAGAAGACAACATTATGCCTGTGATGTATGGTATAACCTTTCATTGCTGACGTTGGGCTGTGTAGGCTACAGGGACTGCATGTTTTAAATGTGTTGGAAGGGAAAATATCTGTGTAAGGAATGGTTCAGAAATGCTGTAGAAGCAGTTTTGCTCCTCTAATCTCTCCTTTTTGATATTAGAGAGAAGAATCTCGTAAGAAGCAAATCCAAGAACTGAATAATCAAAAAGCTGCAACTAAAATACAGGAGCTGGAGAAGGCAAAGCAAAACCTGGAGTTAGAACTACAATTCAATAAGAAGCGTTTAGAAATGGAAACCGTAGCTACTAAGCAGGTAATTTGAAAAAAAGCTTTTTAGGCAATAAACTGATTTGTTTGGAATGGCTTTTTTCATTGTTTGTTTTTTAAAAATCAATTGCTATAAAGGAATTGCTTTGAAGTATTTTTATTTTACATGATTTTATGCAGAAGAACTGATACTTTGCTTGCATTCTGAGTATGATGTTGTATTAACCTTGGGGAATAACTAATGCTGACCTTATTTTTTTATGTAATGTGGATGGTTTTGTTCCTTTACCAAACTTCAGTGACTGTTGCCTGTGGCAAAAGTTATTACAAGTTATTACTCCAGGCATTTATGTAAATAAATGAATATTTTTGGCTGGTGTTGATATGTATCTGACTGCTGCAACAAACATGATTTTTTAAAAAACGGTTTCTTTTTTTTTCAGTCCAGTACTTTAAGCTTTGTGAGGTCTAAGCAAACCCAGAAAAATGTCAGTTTGAAAATTAAAAATCTCCTATCAGTATAGCAGATGTCTAGCATTGATTTTGTTCTGAGAGTTTAAAATGACAAACAAAAAATTTAGCTTCAATATACAGACAGCATTAAGAGTTCTAATTTTTAAATCTTTTATTTTTTTCAATCACTGTCCATGTTTTGTCAGGCTTTAGAAGATCATACCATTCGTCATGCAAAGATACTGGAAGCTCTGGAAGCTGAAAAGCAGAAGATTGCTGAAGAAATACACACCCTTCAGAAGAATCGTGGAAGTGGGAATAAAACAACAACAAGTATATATACATATGCCTATGTATATAGCAAATGCTGACTTTATCTTTTGCTCAGTGGGCTTGGGCCATAGATACAGATGCAGAAGCTTTTTCTGTTTTACTAACGCAAGAACAAGAAGAGCCTTCTGATTGTTTTGAGCCTTTCTATTCATAAGCTGTGTATATCAGACTGGTAAAAGCTCTTTTTAATCACACTCAAGATGGTGAGGTATATACACACTTAGTCTGTATTTATCCAAATGACTTAAAAGTCCTTCCTCTTCTGTCTGAACTGGTCAGGCATTAACTTATTGGGGAAACTGGAATAACGGAATACATTTTGTTTAGTTTTCTATCTCAGATTAATATATAATGTCTGGTCTTATGCCGCTGTTTCTGAAATATCCTTTATTGGACCTTTTTAAAAGGATTATCTTGCCTGGAAAGGTCATTTTTTCCCAATGTACTGGGAACTATATATGGAACTATTGTTGCTTTTGGTTGTGGTTTCTTTTTTGCCTTTTTTAAACCCTAAAGTTGTTGCATAGCATTGTTTGATCCACTTAATCATTATGTTCTATGTTCTCTATTAGTTCCACTTAATTGGAAGTCACTGAAGCTGTCTGTGATGATCAAACAGGCCAACACCATTAGTAATGAATTAGGGAAAAACACTGTTTTCTGCAGGTGAGTATCTGAGTTAGTTAATGATAAGTGGTTGTACATATAATTTCATTTATAATTGGATGGGGGATTCTGGATGTGCAGGGAGCTGTTGGTTTTTCTTTTAACAATCTTATAAAATTGAAAATGATAAATGAATTTTCCAAACTAGCTTTAGTTAAATGTGTAGTTAAGCCTCAGGACTTGGAAATACGAATTACAAATGTGAATTTTAGATCAAATTTTTGAAGTATGTCTATAGATAATTAATTTTGGATTGAGTGTGCTTTGAGGTGAATTTTCTGATGCCCATGTCCATCCTGCTTTGGTTCACATGTTGAAGCAGTCCTAAAGCACAGTGTTCCTTTAGGACAGAACTAAACAGAGGCCTATGTGCTAGCCACCAGGAGGTGCTCAGTTCACAGCTCTGAACAGCAATAGCTCAAACTGAAAACCTCAGTGGATATTGAGCCTTTGAGACCAGTTGTTTCACTCCACAGATCTCTTGCTATGCTGTGCTACTTGTTAGTTGTAGCTGAAGAGTGTTCTAGAAGTGGACCTCTATATTGTTCAGGTGCTCTTATTGTGAGCAGAAGTGTATTAGTGCAGAGGACACTCAGTATCATTTAATACAATTGCTGCAGAAAATGCAAGTACGATAGGACTTTCTGGGTTATGTTTTACTGGTTTTTTCAGATGTTGCATTTTCACATCCTTCAACAAGAATTCTGCCAGTAGAATTCTGTAGCATATGTTTAGTTTTGAGTTTCTTGAGTGCTAGGAATTTGTATGCTAGTATCTACTTCTGCCTCTAAATGCAGGGATTCCTTTTTTTCTTATACAGAAAAGTAATTTTAACTAATGTTGGTTTTGTGAGATGTGTGATGTTTCAAGAAATTTGTGTTTGTATCATGTTTTTATTCCTGTATAATAAACAAGTACCTTGTTTGTTTTTCCAATATGAATAATGTGTTTTGTCTTGACTTTTGTCTTTTTTTTTTAATACTCTTTCAAATTTTAGGCATGACAAAATTGATGATAAAACAGGAACAGTGTCTTCTGTTCAGGTGCAGGTCCGTAACCTCAAACTGAGAATAGCAACTTTTTGGAGCCTAGAGAAATTTGAATGCAAGCTAGCAGCAATGAAAGAACTGTATGAGGTGAGTAACAACTGAAGAACAGCTACCAATAATCAGTAATATTTGGTTAAAGACAAGATTTTGGTAACTCACACAGAAGGAAAAACTTGGTGTTTTCTTGGGTTTTATCTGATCTTAAACACCACGACACGTGACTATTTTTACTAAACGTGTGTACATGCACTTATCCCTCAGAAAGAGGATGATGGAAATCAAGGACTTTATTCAGGTCATTTTGTGTAGAGTAAAGAGCAGTAAAACAAGGACTGCTTTGTGGTTCTTTTGGTTGTTCAATTGTTTTTCTGTTAAATTTTTTTATAACTTTCTAAAGATATCACTTGAGTTTTCACTATTGTCTTCTATTTATTTTTCTTCAGTTTTGGTAAGTTAATTTGGTAGTGACTTTTGTCTGTGCTTTAGGTTCTTCAGTAGGAGTTTATAAATATATATATATATATAAAAAAAGCAAAACCATTAAAGATACTCTTCTGTTAGTAGAACATGTCTTCATCCACACATTGAATACTTTATACTTTTGTTCATTTAACCCTCCTCCTTCCCTGTATTTTTTATTTTTTCAGAGTAATGATAGAAATAAAGCTGCTGATGTGTTTTATGATCCTGCTGATGAGTGGGAACCTGACCTTTCAGACACCTCGGTTTCCTCTCTTTCCAGAAGAAGGTAATACTAATTTGTAGCTTCTCTTCTACGCTTAAAACATAGCAAAAACAGTTTAATTATCTAAATATGCCTTTGTGTCACAGTCTTTTATTTATTAATTCTTTTGTTTTTATTATTTGATGTTTATATAACATCAGAGTTATATCCATACATTTGTTTTTGTGAGGAGAAGGGGAAAGTTGAAACTAAATGTTACCTTATTATGCTTTACTGGCTTCACTTATGAAATATGTGTTAGTGTGCAATATCTTGCTGATAAAAATTGTATGGTCCAGGAAGCAGTTTGGTAGATGTAACAGCAATGTTCCTGAAGTCAGGCATAGCATATATGCAATGTATGTCTGATCAGTGCCAGAGGGTTTGATGTATGACTGTTGACAATTAATTCTGGATTATAATAATCCAAGAATAAGGCATTAGATTAAAAATGGGTATAGGGAATGAAGTTCCCTTTATGGTAGTAAGAGCCTGAAGAAAGTATGTAGGATCTATTCTATGGACTGTATTGATTTGCTTTCACTCTGTTTTTGGCTGCGTTCAAAGGTTCCATTAATTAAAAGTAGATGCTTATTTTGTTGTCTGATGTCTGTTAATATTCATGGGACTTTCAGTAGGTACAAAGAGAGAGATTCTTTTCAAGTTTTCTCGTGTTTTTTACTTTATCACACTTTCTTAGAAGTCGAAGTTTCATGAAGAACAAGAGAATTTCTGGATGTTTGTCTGAGATAAAACTGCAACCCATTCAAAATATGCAGACTTCCTGTATGTCAGGTACTTGCTATATGGCAGAACACCTTCCATTTCATACTGAGAATTTGAACCTAATACATGCAGAAAACAGAGGCACTTGTAATAGTTTTTAAAAAAAATACAGTGTGGTCTGGAATGCAAAATTAAAAATGTCCTGTTTGTGATATCTTCAAATTTGTTATGTCAAGCTGTTGGCAGTAGGGATTTTGTATTTTTGATTATGCTTTCTTAGGGCAAAAACTTCCTGACCAGTGCTTTACGAACCTTGTTTAAGAAATTTACTTAAAACGTTACTCTGTGTAACTATGTGGGTTAACTGGAGAAAAAGGTTGAATACTGATAAAATAATTTGAAGACTTTGTTTGCTGGAGTTGTTGCTAGTCATTCAACTACTGAGGTTTCCCCAAACTTTTTGCAAGGATTTAGTTAAATAATCATTACTATTTAGACACAGTGACTGCTCATTCCTGTGAAGAGTTTCTTGAATGTATGTTTTGCTTTTGCATTGTACAGGTTCACAGAACAAGTCCAGCATATGCCCAAGTTTTTCTGAATCATTTCTTCCTGGAATTTGCAAGGAATCTATAAGTTCAGCCTTAGATTTACTGGAACAGAATCATGAAGGAGGAAAAAGCATAGCAGATAGTCTCCTAACTAATTTGTTTATAATTTTTTCTGGAGTGTCTGCCATTTCAAAAGCCTATGAACAGCAAGATGAAGAATGTCAAGAGAACCGTAAGTCTCGTTTTCATAGCAGTTTAAATATTACTAATGACTTGCCTTTCAGATGTACAAGCATTCATGTTTGTCTGTCACAAGAATTAACATTCCTATATTCATTTGCAAAGGAGATGGATCTCATAGATCTCTTTCTCTTGTAGTTTTCAATCTTGATCGTGCTGCTCAGTCCTACAGCATCAGAATTATCTCTGCTTTTGACCAGACTGTGGTTCTAAGCAAGCTGTGGCTTAACAATATCCAAAAGTGTCCTGGATCCTTAAAAGCTGATGAAGAAATGAAACGAGAAATAAAGAACTTAGGAGGTTATTTACAGTTATTGTTGCAGGTAAAGCATATTAAAGACTTCATCTGTGTATAGGGAACTGCTATGCATTAATGCAGTATTTACTTACAGATTTGCTAAAAACACTTAAATGTCCAATGCATGTGGTGACAAATGAACACAGCTAAGGAAGATTAATGGTCAGGAATGTGTATTTTTCTGGCTAAACTGGTACTTCTCTGTGCTAATTGAGAGTAATGCAGATCTTACTGTGTCCAGGCACTGACAGCAGCATTGGTTCTCTTACTTATGGAAGGGTAAAGTAAAATACACAGTGACAAGAGCAAATGCTAGTTTAGACTATGCAGTGCTGCTGTTTATAAACTTACAAACCAGTGCCCAGTGAGTATTACTCTAGTTCGTGTGACAGCCTTGTGAAGCTTTTTAATTTTTTTTAACTATGTAGTGTAATGGTATCATTGTTCTCTGTGGTTGCAAGGCATGCTCTTTTAGCTGTGATAGATAAGCCGTTGGAAGCAGGAAGGTGTAAAGCTAAAAATGCCTCAAACCATTGTGTGCTACAAACTCTTGTGTTATAGAAAGTGTGTGCTCTTTGACCACAAGGACGTTCTAACTTCTGAACAATGTGCCTTTGTTTCTCAGGGATGTTCTTCAGATATATCCTCGATGGTAACAGAAGCATGGAGCAAAGTAAACCAAACAGTAAAACAAACAATGAAATACATAGGACACTTGGCAGTAGTCACAACAGCTGATATTTCGTTTCCTGAAGAGAACAATATTCCTTCTTCTAGTCTACAGGTGAAAAAATGTTTATTAGAAATAGTAATTATGAATAGTAATTTTCATGTTGATGTCACACATTATTAGTAACTGTGCTCAGAAGTAAATTGTTAAATATAACCACTTCATCAACTGAATTAAGTATATATAGTACATTCATTTTTATGGTGAAAATGGATGTGTTAATATCCTTGACGTTTTTCTTTCTTAAAAACTGCACTTTTAAAATCTGTGTAACTACCTATAAAGAGAAAGAAATATTGTGCTTTTAGTATCATATCTGCACTGAGATTATACAAGCCTACCTGCTTCACTGAAGTTCAATACTTCTATTTCAGTAATCTCCGTTTAAATACCACACTGAGTTTTCAGAAATCTGAATAAAGTTAGGAAAAGGGGGTTAAAGTACTGAACTCCAGTGGTCCAAGAATGACATGTGACTGAATAGGCCTGCACTGAACAATTTCCTCAAAACAAAATTATGTTTCTAGCCCACTACAAAAAAATCTTTTAATTCAAGACCAAATCAGTTCTATAATCATTGCATTTTTGAACCTTTGTTTTTAAAGGAATTTATACTTGCCGTTTATGATGGAGTAGGCTCAGGACTGGAGTTTCTCATTGATACTGTACAGGAGAAAGCAAGAACGGTACAGAAAAAACTTGTGAAACAATGTCCACAAAATGAGGTGAGATGAAAGTAAGATTAAAAACTGCTACTATACTTTGGAGGCACTTGATCACAAAGGTGCTTTTTAAGCTACAGTGTGTTATTTTGTGCTTTTAATTTGCTTAGGTAGTAAATAATGGTGATACTAGATGATACACATAGTAGAGAGTTAAAGTATAAAGAAGAAGCAGCATAGTCAAAAATATTTCTGTGATTGTATGAGAATTCTTGTAGACAAATTAGAGCACTCCTTGGAAATAAACCACTTAGTGGGCAAGCCCATTTGACAGAAAGCCTGGTTGAATTCCAAGAAAACAACTGGGAAAGATTGTCATGTTCTTCAACAAGGTACTGGGTGTATATAGTGTGCCTGCTTCCTTGAATGTTGGGAGCTATAGGCTTATTCTGCCACTTGTCCTCTGAATAAATGTTTTGTAGAGACAGCATACAAGGCCAAAAGTGACGGTTTACATGTGTCTGAGCAATGTCTTCTGCCTTGTGTTTTATTTTTTGTTTACTTTTTAAGTTAAGAAATTTGCAGAACTGTGGCCATTTAAAAAAACATCTCCTTAATGAGTTGGGATATATAAAAATGCTCATTTTTGAAGAATTTTTTACCACTCACAAGTCTGTAATACATAACGTGGAATAAAAGGTTCAAATCAGCCAGAGAGGAGTGGTAAATTTTCTCAAGGAAAGCAAAAATTTCTTCCTACTCTGGTTTTCACTGTTGTCATTCTTAATCCTACACATAACAGTGAAACCATCCAACATATTTTGTTTCAATGTATGTGCTGAACTCCCAAATGCTTCATGTTTCCAGCAAAAGGAATTTAGCCGCCTGCTTTCCAGCAAATGCTGTTCACTTGCAGCAGATTCCCAAAGATCTGCAGGATTTCTGTATATATTTCTTGTTGGTGCAGCAGTGTGAAGCTGGAAAGAGAACACTGGAGCATCAGCTAAGGGATTACCACTGCCACTTAGAATGGCACTGATACAAAATTACAGGGCAGCCTTTCTTTAGCAAATACTTAAATATGTTCGTTCGATCCTCCTATATTAAGGGGTTTAAAATCTTGCAAATATAGTTAATGTTTTCTACCAGTTAGCATTTTATTTGAGAAACTGAATGTTATGTTGCAGGAAATGTTTTTTCTACTTTTGAGTATTTTTCTCAATAGCATGCCAGTGTTCATTCTTGTCCTTTTAAAATATTAACGTACTTTGATTTTACTTGAGTGTACGATATAATTAAAAGTTTCTTTGTAGATTCAAAATCGAATAAAGGATAATGTTGTGGCATTAGCCAGATTCCTTGAAAACAACATTTCTTACTGCAGAAAGGTAAGAGAAATGTTTTGCAAAATGTCTGTGCTTTGAGTCTTGCATTTAAATTTTAAGGACTCATTTATCAAAGAAGAGGAATTGAAACTACCTTCTGTATATTTACTTTTGCATGATAACACTTCCTGTCTCAGCAGCATTCCAGTTATTGGAACACTAACTTTTCTGGCTACTGCATTTTCACTCAAAGCTCTTTGATTTTAATTTTACTTCAAGTATTTCTGGAGATACTTCTGTCTTATCTTCCTTCTTTTTATGCTCATCTTGCACCTAACCACCTGTTGAGTTTTCTTTTAAGTTCAAAGCCTTATGTTCAGTAATGCTAGTGTAACTTATAGCTACTGCAATAGTTTATGGCCATAGTTAGAGGTATTTTGAATTAAAAGCCAGGATGGATTATTCAATCTATTTTCTAAGAGCAAAGCTCATCATGGATTTTAGTTTCATTTGCCTTTTTTTTCTTTTTTTTTTTTTAATTCTGTCAATAATTTGTACTTCTTTTCAGAGCTATCTTGTGTGACTTGGCATCTGTTTGATTTTGTGTTTCAGCGTTGGCCTGTTGTATGTGACTGAATACATAATAGGCATGTTTAAAATTTAATACGCTGTCCTGTATTTGGTTTTCTTTAAATTGCTCTTTAATAATACAGAAAGAAATAGTATCTCAGTTATCAGAAGAAGAATCTCTGTATCGAGAAATAAAGAAAAGCACCAAGATTGCTGCAAAATACTTGGAATTGGAGCAGTGCCTAACTGAAGTCTGTCAGATTGTTTCTTCTATGTTACAAGGTATTTGACTGGGTTATCACCTCTCTTGATTGTAAACTCTGGACTTCAGGAGACCTATAAGGTCTCCCTTTGCAAAATGCTGCATTTGATTCTTCTTGTCTCTGTTTTTCATAGGGTTATACCAAAACACAAGCCCCCTCAGGAGATTTGCAGAAAATATTTCTGTCATAGCTGGATATTTTAACAACTATTTCAGTTTATTTACTTTGTCTTCTGCAAACAACTCGATCCAGAAGATCCCCCAACCTTTTATGGACTTGGATGAACTGGACTCTCTGGTTGATTCCCTTATTATGAATTTTGAACTTGAACAAGGACAGCCATCCCTGCAATCTCAAACTGTTTGTAGTGAAACTACTGAGGCTCGAGGAGGACAGGTTGAAACAGGTGAATCTGAATTTGTTCAATGGAATGGGATTCCAGAACACACACAAACTCTAGAGCTTTCACCTGGTAGGATAGAGTGGGTGTAAAATGTTATGACCAAGAAATTAAAGGAAACTCTTTCCTATTGCATGAAGGGAAAGCAACATAGCACAAAAAGCTAAAATTTATTGCTAATATTAATGAGTGAGTGGTGTGAAAGTAAATGACATGTTTGTATGAGGATAAGTACCCTATATTTCACCAAAAAAATTCCTTAGGAAGCTCTCATACTTGAAAATATAATTCCTTTTGTTTTAATAAATGTCTTATTATTACCTAAGTTTATAAGAAATAATTTAATGCAGTAAGAAAAAATGAATCAGAGATAATATGGACAGGTAGACTAAAACTCTTGTGGAATAACTAGGAAACACAGTAAGCACTTGGTAGGACGCTCACATCTCTTCATCATAAACCTTCATTTAGGGCTGTTGGTAACAGTCGGAGGTGTCTATGAAGGGTGTTCATAACATACATTGTCACATACAGTTGGTTAAGAAGACTGCCTTCGTAGCTTGGACACTTGGAAGGCAGATGATGTGGGAACCAATTTTCTATTTTTTTATTTGTTGCTTTACTTGTGCTGCATTATGATATAGTAGTGCTACTGCAATTTTAGAGTGTTTTTTACACCTTTTTTTTAAACAGAGCAAAACCGTTATTTATTTCTCTAGACAAAAACTATGAGAGATAGTAAAAGTACTTTACAACCTTATTTAATGAATACTTTAAGTGGTTTTGTAGTTCTTTGAAAAATCTCGGCTTAAAGTGTATTGATGCTATTCTTCAGCATGATCTGAAGTTCATGTTGGGTTTGTTGCTAGTGAAGTTATCTTTTGATTGCTCAAATCACTTTCAGTACTATTCATAGTGGAATAGAAGCATATCTCTGACTAAGTAATGTATTTTAACCCATGAGGTTGTAGAGAATTTTCCCAATCAACAACTTCCTTGTGTTTTTTGTAGTTGTCATTATTTAACACCTTAATTTTAGTCTGCTGGCTGAAGCCAGTGCAAGTTAATAAGCAGGATGAAAATTAATTTGAATTTTTATTCTTTAGGACTGGGTTTAGGGAGCCTGGAATGAGCACATTTTACTGGCAACAGTGCTGCAAAGTTTGTAAGCTAAAACCAAAGTTTTTTTCCTATATATCAAAGCTTCTGTCATTGTTTAAGTCCAACTGGAAGCTAAGCACCATGCTCCCTCATTCCCTCACCAGTGGGGGTAAAAGCAAGAAAACTCCTGGGTTGAGATAAAGACAGTTTAATAGACAAAACAAAAGTGTCATGCACAAGCAATGCAAACCAAGAAATTCTGCTTCCCCTGGACTTTGCCAGGGGCTGCAGAGGAATCTCTGCTGAAATGCCTGGAGCACCTCCTCCCCTGCTCCAGCATGGGGTTGTGGGTCCTTCCCACAAGACCCAGTTCTTCGTGAACTGCTCCAGCATGGGGTCCCAAATCCTGCCAGCAAACTGTTCCAGTGTGGGCTTATCTCCCCGTGGCTCCACAGGCCAGCCTGGGCTTTCCTACAGGGTTGCAGCCTCCTTTAGGCATCCAGGTTCTCTGGCATGGGCCCTCCAGGGGCTGCAGGTAGAGGTAGATATCTGCTTCTGTGTGGACTCATTCACAGGTCCCAGTCTCCTTGACTTGAGATCACGCTGCAGTTCCAGCGTGTCCAGTACGGCAGCACAAACATCAGTGATGCCCTGGCTGTCTGCCAGTCCCGGTGCATCACCGTTGCTGATACCAGACTGTTCCCAGGCACAGCAGAGTGAGGTGATCAGCAGCACAGCAAGCAGCAACAGCAAAAGACAGTCACTAATGAGCTCTAGACCCTTAATACACTGTAAGGCAACTGAGCCCATGGCAAACACAGGAGTCTGCCCAAAGCAGCCAAACAGCAGCAGGGGCTATACATTCTATCTAACACATTCTAATCAAATCTGTTGTTATCTCAGATCTTCTGAGCCCTTGTTGGGCACCAAAAATAAGGGCTGTAATGGTTGAACCTCAGCTGGCAACTCAGCCCCACGCAGCCACTCACTCCTGCCCAATGGGATCGAGGAGAGAATCAAAAGGGTAAAAGTGAGAAAACTCCTGGATTGAGATGAAGACAGTTTAATAAAGAAAGCAAAAGCTGTGCACAGAAGCAAAGCAAAACAAGACAATTCACTGCTTCCATGGGCAGGCAGGTGTTCAGTAATACCCAGGAAAGCAGAGCTCCATTATGCCCCCTTGGGAAAATGTCATCCCTCTGCATGTCCCCACTTCCTTCTTCCCCTCTCTTTATGAACTGAGCATGATGTCACATGGTATGGAATGTCCTTTTGGTTGGTTTGGGTCACCTGGTCTGACTGTGTCTCCTCCCCACTTCCCAAGCACCCCCAGCCCCCTTGCCAACATAGCAGTATGAAAAGCAGAAAAGGCCTTGGCTCTGTGTAAGCCCTGCTCAGCAACCACCGAAACATCTCTTGTGTTGAGCACAGTCATGATAAACAAATTGAAACCATAGTCTTATACTAGCTACAGTGAAGAAAATTACCTCAGCAAAAACCAGTGCAGCTTTGAAATCAGATATTCATAGCTGTCAGCTTTCTTTCTGAGGGAAGATGTTCAGTGTCTTGAGAATTTAAGTCTTATATAGAGGAAATGGGGGAGATAATTGTGCTGATCAGTAACCCACATGTATTTCTTAAGGACTAGTGTACTGTAGTACTTAGAAAATGTCTAGCAGCACAGTCCTGCCATCACAAATATTCAACAATTTTTCTATCAGCTGGTAATTTTCTTCTCACATGAGGTATGTTGCTTAATTGCTTTCTTACTGTAAAAGGCTTTTGAAAGTCTGATACAGGGTTAAAGTATATTCAGTTGCTCAGATTTTTATGCTGTAAAAGGGAAGAGATATATTTGTACTTATGTAAATGTATTATTTTGTATTTGGCTGAAGCTTTAAAAATGTGATTCTTCTGAATTGTTTAAGCATGGGAATGGTAAAGAGTAAAACTGCATCATGTAACCAAACACTGATTTTTATTTTTTTTTTTTACAGCTTCAAGCGTAAATTCTGTGTTGATTTTCTTCCGTATACAGTTGATTTTGAGATCTTTTGTTGCTGAGAGTATTGCTTTCTTGTTCAAAGTACTATAGTGTAGAAATACAAAATATTAGTAAGAAGTGTTTTCTCAAGTGAAAGAAAAAGCTCACAAGTGAAACAAAAGAGAAAACTTCTTTACCCACATTTATTTCCTCTACTAATACACATTAACTTTCCTTTTTAACAGCACATAGAGGCCGAGTACTCATGCATCTATTCATGTCAGAATGCTCCAGATGCTTCCAGTATCTGCAAGTCAATATAGTGGTGTTCTGTCAAGTTACCATTGCAAAATTACGTTTAAGTGTTAGTGATGTTCCACCTGGGCAGATGTTTAATCATGTTTCCTTTTTTCTTGTATTTAATGGGAAGCATTGCTTAAGAAACATAATGAGTTTTGTAGCTCTGTGTATTCTTGCAAGAAATTTTAAAATTTTTTGTCTTTCTATAGCTGAAAACAAGTTCTTCACAGACTCCGAGTTCAAAATGACTTTGAGTTTTTAGCCTTTCTGTAACTCAGGAAGAAGAAGTGACCATGCAGACAAGTAGGTTTCAGACAGAGCTTTAACTGAGGTGTCGGAAGAGTCATCTTAGTGATATGAACTTTAGCTTTTGCAGGATGAGTGAAAATGTTGCCAATAGTTGCCATCTGCTTGGTTGGGGTTTGTTTCATGTTTGTTTGTTTAGTTTTTGTTTTTTGTTTGTTTGGAGTTTTTGTTTGTGTTTTTTTTGTTTTGGTGGGTTTTTTTGTGGTTTTGGTTTATGTTTGGTTTGGTTTTTTTACTTGTTTGTTTTTTTCCTCTTCCTTATCTGCCCATCATTAGAGTAGTTAGGCTGGTTAGCATAATCAATCCCTCTTTTATTCCCATTGTTATTACTATGTTCACATTTTAGAGTAATACATTAACAAAACCTATTTCTGCTAGTGTTTTCTTCAGCTCTGTACCCTTGTTACAGTAATTCGCTATTGAAGTGCTTCATTCTTAGAATCTATAGGGTGACCATATACCATCAGTGAGCCAGTGCTTTCCCAATGTGCTGCATTAATACATCAGCTAGCCTAGCTGAGAATCCAGTAATCTATTGGTGTAATATACCATAAGACAAGGTATACTTATGACTATAGTATATCTGTAAACTACGAATGCCATGGAATTAGGATTATAGCAGGCAGATTTTTGGATGAATTGGTTTGACTGGTATGTTATTTTACCAGGTTTCCACAGCATTGGAGGTAGGTGTGAGCGGGATCAAACCAATATTTATTAAAATACCTTTCATTAATTAACTGTTGTTAATGGAATGAGGACATTCACTTCCAGCAGGTAGCTTTACACAGTACCTTCGCTTATTCCTTCACACTTCACTTGCACCCACACATAAAAATCACTTATGGTTGCGAGGCTGGACCAACAACTGTGAGCTTCTGACTCTGAAGTGGAGGCTCAAGCTGGCTTACCTGTGAGAGTTTGATGTGCTGTACAGCTTAGCTTGTGTGCTACCTCTTGTTGGCTAATGTTTTCTAGTTACTATTTCTTCATCTGCCGACACAGGTACCAGTAAAGCCCATTCACACACACTTGTGTAGATAAGACTTTTATGGTGTTGGCCGAAACTTAGTCACTGCTAAGAGCACTAAATTTGGTCTTGAAAGGTTTTGGCATTCTCAAACCTACAGTCTTGAGCTCCATGTCACTGAAACTTTGAGTGAACAGTCAGGAACATGCAAAGCAGGGAGTGGGTTGTTGGAGTTGGGTTTGTTGGTTGTTTCCTTTAACATCTTCTCTTCCTTCAGAAAAATATTCCTCAGTCAACTTGCAGGTAAAAACTAATTAAGTAATTAGAACTACATATACTTGACCTCTGGGTTTTATTGACTGATGGAAAAGGAGGGTGGCTCTGTTTTAATTTAAATGTAAAGTGGGGAGGTGAGGAGTTAAAACTGCTGCACCCTAGTTTCATTTGAAAATGTGAAACTTAGAGAAATCCATCCCATGGAATAAATTCTCTTTGTAATAGAAGATGTTTTAAGAAGTTAATAAGAAATAGATATTTCTCCAATTCCATACTTTATTTTAAAAATAGTGTTATATGAATAAAAATACATAATAGTTCCAAGATTATTCATCTGCATCTCTGCTGCTTTTTACATTTGTAGTCTATTTTTATTTGATTAATAGTAGGACAGTAAAATTGAAATTACATATTTTAACATCATTCAGCATTAATATGTGAAGCATTAAACTATTGCACAAGAATGTAACAAATTGATTTTTTTGTGGAAATTGGTGAAACCATGGGAGTCCAGCTAACTGTGATTAGGTACTAAACTGTTCATTTTTATCCCTAATTTGGAATAGAAACATGTTCTCTTCAGTAAAGATAAGTCTTGGGAGGAAGTATATCATCAAACTGTGAACATTTGATTACATGGGAATCCTTCAAACACCATTAGTCCATCTGTACTGGGACATGTTGTATGTAAATGCACTTTTAGAAAAAAGGGCAGTCTTAGCTATGCTTCTTAAAGAATGTGTATCAGTTTTAGAAATTAAGGTGAAGTAAACTTTTGTAGTACTTGCTTGAAAATTCTAGATGAAGGAATGCAACAAGCTCCAGATCAGATTTAATTTGATCCCGTAATGGCATCTGCAGGCAGAAGAGGAGACTACATCTGATTTCACCTCTGCAAATGCAACCTATTATTTTTGGACAGGAGACGTCCCATTCTTCATATACACTAAAATACTGTGATTAGATGAGCCTTGTTACTTTATATGCTTTGCAGCTTTTCTGATTTCATGGTAAGGGAGAGTTTTGGTTTCCTTAGTTCTGCGGTTTTTCATGTTATTAGTTTAGGACAGTATTTTAAGTCCTTTCTTAGCTTTTGGTAGGATCTGAGATGACATGCATTTTCTCAAGGAAGGGCTGTTTATTATGGTTTTGTGGTGGTTTTGTTGGGTTCATTTGTTTTTTTATTTTTGTTTGTTTTTCAAAGTCCTAGTATTTTTATATTTCTATATAATATAAAAGCCGCTTTTTTTTTTAAAATGCCCTTTTTAGGACTTGAAATCAGTATATGTAAAAAGATTTGGATAATCTTGAGTTTTTTTTCCCACACTTTTTCTTGTTTGCTTGTTCTGGTTTTTTTCAGTATGTTTATATTCATTAATAGTGTTGGTTTCTAGAATAGGAGTGGTTTATAGAATCTAATCCACATTAATATGATATGATTATTGCAGTGAAAGCAGGACAAAACTAAGAAAGAGGTCTTCTGAGCTAATGCTTCATCAACAGCAAGAACAACATAAAAAAAATATGACTTCAAATGTCTTTCAATCTGAGATAGAGCATCTCACTGATATCCTGGTGGGGAGCCTGTTCTAGACCACCCAACCAGGGTGAAGAGGCAGATGAAGTATTCTATAACCAACTGGCAGAAGTCTCACAGTTGCTGCCCCTTGTTATTGTGGGGGAACTCAACTTACCAGATGTTTGCCAGAAATTCAATACATCAGAGAGGAAGCAGCTTGGGAGGTTCCCTGGAGCGCGTGGAAGATAATTCCCTGACAGCTGGTGAGTGAGCTATTCAGGGAAGGTGCCCTGCTGGACCTGCTGTTTGAGAACAGAAGGACTGGTGGGAGCTGTGAGGGTTGGAGGTTTTCTTGGGCACAGTGATCACAAAATGATAGAGGTCACAGTTCATGGGGAGAAGTAAGGAGGGGTGGCAGCAGAACTGTCACCTTGGACTTCTGGAAGGCAGACTGTGGCCTGTTTAGGACAGATTGGTTGAGGCATTGCCTTGGGAAGCAGTCCTGAAGGGCAAAAAGGGGTACGGAGTAGCTGAACATAGTTCAAGGAGGAAATCTTAAAGGTACAGGAGCAGCCCATCTCCATTTGCTTTTCATTTTCTTTAAATGAAACATGAGATCTTCCTGCTTTACAGCCAAGTGCATAATAACGAGTAAGTATGGTTTTTATGAAGCATCAGCTACTGAAGATGATACATACGTGGTGGAGGAAAAGAAAATGTAAATCATCTTTTTAAGCACCAAATTGAATATGAAATTCTTGCTTGTTTGTATCATAGTTTTACTGACTATATATTGTCATGTATACAAGAAGTCAAAACAACTAAGGTGAATTGATAAAATGTGAAGTTCAAACATGTAAATTAAATTATATTTAATATTAGATACTTGTCCGCAAGGAATGTGGCAAAGTCAGATGGGTAACTATGGAATAGTTAACAGAATAAATAGAATAAAACAAATTCTGTTTTTTGAACTCCTGAGCCATCTTCAACAGTAGATGGCAAAATTGGTAAGTAGGACTCAGTTTACTGACGTTGTTTTGCCTCTCCCTTTATAAGGAATTTCTTTCAGTTCTGATTCTTACCCATAAAGTAACAAACTTTCTTAAAAACATATATTTAAATATTTGATTAATGAAGATAAAATCAGAAAAGCATATGCTAGTGTTATGAATTGAAGGCCAGCTGAGTTGTTTGATTATGACCAGTAATATGCAAGTTCATCTCCTACACTTGAATCTCTCTCCAAGATGATTAATCAAGTGGTGACGTGTGAGTATAATACATATAAACATTTTATACTACTCTTACCCCATGCTGAGTATGTAACACACAGTCCAAAAGGAAGTATGCAACCTGCTGTGCAGTGGTGTATTAGTTGTTCTAATTTTGCTGGTTACTGGGAGAGGGACCCCAGATTACTATATAAAAATGCTTACTGAGTGCTGTTAGGTAGCACTATGAGGTGTGTTTTGTGTAGCAAGAGTGATAAACAATGGATTAATGCAATGAGAGTGTCAGATAATTTGTTTTCTGTTTGCATAAAACCGTTGTAAATGTGTTGCAAAATAGTCACTTCAGGCAACTGTGGCTAATGCTACAGGATTGAGCCTGAGCTTCATGTGGTCTGGGGATCCATATAGAGTGCCCTAGACACAGCTTTTCTTAGATTGTGGACCCGTAAAATAGTCCAGCAACAAGAGCGCTCGCTGATATTCTTTGTTGGTGTGCTGCCGCATCCCATGGCTGTTTCCAGAGAGAACTGGGATACTTCCCTGCTTAGTTCTACTGAAAAATTAAAATCTCCCACTGCTATGGTTGATTAACACTTTTTTATGATTCTGTTAGCAGTTTTCATTCTGCCACTTGCCAGCACTGTCCATGAACAACATTCTTAGAAAAACACACACAGTAACAAAGCTGTGTAGACGTCTATGGTTTTGGATTTTTTCCCCTCTTATCTTAGAACAGCTCCGCTGGTTACAGCGTCTTTCCTAAAAGGAGTAGTTTCAGGAGATGGGTATTTGCTGCGGTGCTCTTTCCCCCTTGCCGTCTGCCGGCAGGAGGAAAGGCGGGTTGGGCTGCGGGGTGGGCGCAGTTCCCGCGGCAGCCGCTGGGTGGCAGCGCTGCCCAAGGCGAGCCGGGAATTCCCGCGCCTCTCTTGGATCCGCAGGAACCTCTGTCTGTTCAGGGTCTTTCTGGAGTTTGTAGAACAACCTTGCCATCCTGTATTCCCCTAAATATATGGCACCTATAGCATAGCTGTAATGGTAGCTGTCATTATATACAAAAACATCTGCTTCTTTTTCACATTGTAAGTTTACAATTTAAATTTTTGTTGATGTTAGACAAAAAACCAAAACAAAACCCATGCAGTTTTGCTTGTGCATAATATAGTTCAATAACCCTTTTCATCAATATCACAAACATATTTCTAAAATAATGGGCTTAACTGTATTAACAATCTCAAGAAATAACTTTTCCTGTCACATTCATATGAACAGCACAGAAAACGAAATATAATAGCTCAGATTTAGTAGTGGAGAATGCACAGCCTAGGAAAGATGATGGCCCAGTAAGGATAATTTTATGACTCTTTAAATTCATTCTTAAGACACTTCTAATTACTAAAATGCCTACAAATAAACTAGTTTTCCTGTACAGGGACTTGGGTAATTTCTTTATTCCTCTTTCTCTCCCACAAGTTGCACAGTAGGTCAAGAATGAAATTCAGAATGAAACTTGGAAATTCTGATGTTTCCTATTGCAACTGCTAGGTAAGAAAGGTTTTTAGCAAATTAACTTTGTAAATAGAAGTGGTGTAAATGTGTTCTAATTGTGAAACTGCACTTTATTAAGGTTTATGTCTGCATTGAGTAAGAGAGAAGTATAATTGGGAAAACCTCTGCATGTCTTCAGAGAAGCTCAATATTTAAGAATTATTAGTAACTTTTTTGTCCTATTTAAAATAATCCCTCGTGTTTATGAACAAGTCTCACACCATAATTTCAAGCTGTATCCAAAGGTCTAAGAAGATGTGAGATAAACTATACTTGTCTTCCTCCAGCCTTGGCTATGCTTCTTGTGAAAGTGAGGTTGTAAATCAGATGGGGAGATGGATTTTTTTTTTGAGATAGAGAATCCTTGCTCAATGAGCAGTCTGCATTTACTCATAATCTCACCCCTTCAATAAAAGCATAAAAATGGGCATGAAGCAATTCAACTTGTCAATTATTGTGCTTACAAAAACTCATACCACAGGTTTAGAAACTATTTTATTAGTGGTGTCTTGATAGTGTGAGGTTCTTCCAGAATTGTTTTGTGTGCATGTTAGTGGCATTGCAATGGAATAAAAGACTTAAAAAAAAAAATAAGAAAAAACACTCTATGAAACAAAAGCAACAGTAGTAAAGCAGTCTCATCTTTGGGAGAAACAAAAGTGCCAATGCTTTTTTCAAATAATGAGCATTATTAAATAGAGTGTTTTGTAGACAGATCAGTAAGATCGATACTAAATGTCTCTTCTGATGTGTAGATCAAGTCTTGCACTAAATTTGAGAGTGGGATTTTTGTTGTTTTTTTTTGTGTTTTCTTTTGTTTAGTTTTGGTGGTGTTTTTTGTTTGTTTTTTAAAAGAAATCCAGAAGTTAGATACATTTCTTGATATGATTTAAAGACAAGATTTTTCTTTGCAGAGTATTAATGTACTTGGAGCATAGTAGCTGTGTCTTGACTTCTCCACTTCTGATGCTATTGAGTCATCAAAAAACTATCTCCTGCTCTGCAGCTGTGGCTGGAATTGCATGAAAATCTACAGTTTTTCTCATCTAGTAGATCTCAAAGTGCTTTGCAAAGGTGAGAAACATCTTCTTGTTCAACAAGATGGGGGTGAAAGTATTCAAATAGATCAGATGGTTGCTATCTCTTTTGCAGAGCGTCTCAGGGATCTACTTATGTCATTTGGAATGGATCCTATTGAAAAAATAGATTCTTAACTTCAGGAGCATCTGCTTAGCTGAAGTAATTTTTTAACCTTTGGGGAATAGTTTGTAGATAAGTAGTTTTAAGAACTTGGCTATTAATGTAGTGCACACTTGGCATGGATAGTTATAGCACTGTAAAGGAACTTATTTAACCACAACGTGGGTGTAGACAAACATCCTGGTATACAGTAAGAGCAAAAGTAGGCTTTGTTATTTCAACTCAGGAGCACTGCCTGAAGGTGAACCCTGCAGTTTTGCATGCCCATGCTTTTTAATATTGATGTCAGGTGAACATGTGTGACTGCTCTTACAGTACCTAGAACCCATGTGGAACCTTTTTAATCTGTCAGTTTAATAGCGCCTTTTCACTGTGCTTGAGAGTAGATGCTATTAGTTTACAGCTGTGGTCCAGGAAAAATGAGGCTTCACTAAGATATACAATACATAAAACACATTTCTGACACATTGCACTGGCAACACTGTGTTGGTAGGCTCTGCTGTCCAGGGAATAAAGATGATTCTCTGCTCTGTGCTGTCCTGGGAGGGCATTTACCAGCGTTCTCTGCTCACAGAAGTAAAGACAACAGTGACCTGTTCTTCACAAATGCACAGAGGTGCAAAACAGAATAGTTAGCTTTTCTCATGAATTCTCAGGTAATTGGAGCTTTCAGAGGAAAACAAAATTCTAAACATGAAAGAAGAAATCCTTGAAAGAATTTGTTGTTCACAATACCTGAAGAAATGTTTTGTAAACAGTATTGAAATTCACCATAGTATTTTGGAAACGTGAAATGTTATATACAACCAGCTAAATCTAAAAATAGGTTCTTGTGACTGGTATAGTTAAGTTGACTGAAATGGAGAAGCTTCTGTGAGGCTATTTGTGACTGAAATATTTCTCTGCCTTGTCTAGGTGTTAGAATGGGGGAGCCATGTGTTTAGGAGAATGCTGATACTTTTTACAGTTACATAGTGTTAGGGCGATGACTGCTTAGCAGAGATTCCGCTCTCATGAGATGTCTTTATTTCCTATGTCTTCTGTAAGGAAGGAGTCATCTGCCAGATATTTTCAATAGGAAATTAATAATTCAGTAGACAGTGCAGTGCACCTGCTCCGTTTTCCATTTCTGCTTGGGCTGTATAGTCACAATAAGACGTATTTTTACCACTATAGAATTCAAAATATAACTCTGAATGCACAAAGTTGGCTGTTGTGTTGAATAACGTTATTTTGGCAGTCACTTTTGCTGATTGTAACTTTTGAGTATGTGCATAAACTGGGAATCATGTACATTTCTTCTGACAGTTTCAGTGCTGTTTTTATGATCAAAAGAGGACAATAAAAATCATATATAAGTAGAGTAGTGGTTTAGAACCAAGTTGTTAGGGTTGTTAGGTTCCTGTTAAATTATTCTAAACCTGGTATGCAATGGATTTCTGTGCCTGCCAGTATGTTTTCATAAGTGGACTAATCACATTCTCATGCATGTGCACATCTTCTTTACTTCTTTACTCTTAAATGTCACTGTATCCAGGTCACCATTATAACCCATCTTCATGGGATGCACATCTCTAAGTTGATGCTGTCTGTAATTTATTAACCTGTATTTTGCCTGCTGGAAGCAGAATTTTTTCCCTTTGTTTTTTCTTGTTAATTTTAACATGAGAAATACATCAACTTTTCTATTATAGTGTAAATGTAAAATCAAAGTGTAAAAGTATTTTGAAGAGAGTGAAGCTTTTTTAGTTCACTACTGCAGAGGCTGCATTGGGAAATTTGCCCAAGTAAGAATTTTTTAGATAGGGATTTCCAATTGTAGAGGAAATTTGTCTCCCAAAGACTTTAGAGTTGAAAACATGGGGGAGGAGGGAGATAGCATTTGGAAATTGTTGCAGGGCCCGAGAATCAAAATTCTTTTATATTGTGCAGGTAGTATTTTTACACTAAGCTATTGTTCCTAGAAATGCCATCTAGAAAAGGAGTTGTACCTGTTTTGAAGGGAGATCAAGGGAGGGGAAAAAAATCCTTTAATCTCCAATATGATGAAGGTGCAAAAGGTACATACATATTAAAATAAATAGTAGTTTCACATTTTCATAGGGTTAGAAAAGCAGTTAGAAGTAGTATGTAACTTACATGATTTGATTCCAGATTCAGAATTTCTCCATCATGTTTACTGTGTCATTCTGCAATGCCAATACATACATAATATTCATCTATTTGCTAAAATAGTTTAAATAATACACATAAAATTAGTTCATATATTACCTGATAATATGTTGCATGAACAGCAATAGGATCTCTCAGAATTTTGTCCTTGTAATAAGAGCTTTAAATGAGCATGAAAGACCTCTCTCAACACTTTGATAGTTGACGCCATTCTATTAAATAAAGGAAGAATTCAAAAATAAAGCAAATTGTTTTCTAGTGACAATTGTGGTCTACCAATTCCTTAAATGAGTATAAATTTTGCTGTTTAATGTTGTGCTATTGTGCAGTAATTATGACAGGATCTTTCTTTTCCTTGTGGATCAACTAGAAGACTATTGATAAATAATACCAACCCTCTTCAAATACCCATTTTGGATCCATACAAGTTGCATGCATTTATAATGTGGTCTTTGGAAATAACAATGCTGTTCTCTGGAAATTAGTAAAATTCCACAAATGCCACAACAGGCACCTAGTTCTTGTGAAGCCATACCACTATTAAAATACACAGCTTTTATAAAAAAGCTGAATACAATTCCTCAGTGTTGTGACAGGTGCATAAACATGAAAGCTGTTCAAGTGGTGGATCATATTGGAAGATTTTCCACAACCTGCCATGTTCTTTGGATGCAGAGATAGCACTGGATAGTAAGGGGGCTCTGGCTTCTAAAACTTTTTGGTTATTCTGGAGACCTCCAAGCTTTAAACTGACATTGTAAAGAGATATACAAAGTGCACTTAATCCTTCCAACTGATAGCTTTAAGTAGCCTGGCTTCTGATTAAGTGTTTTTTTTTGATGCCTAGTCGAGCTTAAAGCTTCTGGCTTGTCAACACTGGGCTGAGTTCTATGTAACGGACTGCTCTGGGGGCCAGGCATCCAGACAAGGCCACTCCTTGTTCCAAGAGGTCTCACTCATCAGGTTCACTTTTGAAAATCTGTGGAAAGGTGTTCTGATGTTATCCTTTAGTATGCTGGGGAACTTGCAATTTTCTTCATTCTGCTTTTAATTCACTGCTGTTATGTTCTCTGAAACTGTAACTTTTTTGGTGTGAACAGACCTGAGGCCAGTGAAAGCAGTAACTGTGAAATGCAGTAATGAATAGAAAATTAGTGATCCAGTAACCAAATTACAGAGCTGCCTACTCACTTGTTCTAGTGAACAAATTACTGCAGCTTATATACTGAATGGATTTGAATACTCCTTCAAAACCTGCCAAATTTGCAGATCAGGTGAGCTGGGGATGTATAGCAGCAGGGGTGTCCCATCAGCTCTTAGCTTCGAAGAAAGCTCAAATTCATGGTAGCATTAATGTCACTGGGAACTGAACTTATAAAATTATAAAAATAATAGGAAATTTGCAATCAATCAGAACACATCTAATTATATTTCAGTTAGTGCTATTTGGTGCATTCTATGTATTGGTGTAGTCTGTAAACTTTAATGTATTTTTTTTTTTTGCAAAGAACTATATTTAAAGATACTTTTTCTAAATAGTAGGGTAAATACTATTTATATTCTAGGCTGTCTTGAAGATATAAACCTATAGGTCTACTGTTGATATCGAGTTCACTAAGAGTAGCATCTATGGCACAACTTAGAGAAAGCAGAAGGGAAATGCCTGTGGTGTGATTTTTTAAAAAGATGCAAATATAATAGTATTTTCTTTTTTTTTTAATAAAGTAAATAATACAGTGCCCCTCTAACATTTTTTTCAGATGAACAATTTCTCAGGAAGATTACAAGGCTGAGTAGTCAGTTTTTGAGAGGTGGAGTATAGTTTAGTTGGTGGGCCTGCTGTGATTGGAATTGATTAATGGGTGTTGTGATAAGCATAGAAACAGATCAGTGGCAGCTTATCCCGCTTTCAGCTGTCACAGCTGTGCCTCTTCACTCTTCTTCTAGCCCTATCACACTCTCTGGCAGCCTTTAAAGTACCTCCTTCCCAGTGGAATTTCTGCAAATCATCTACTCAAATGCCAAGATACCATAGAGGCAGCTGTGTCTGAGAAAATTTGTTCAGGCTTACATATTTTGTTATGATGAAGAATATTAGGTTAGAGAATCCTTTCCTACTGCAGTAGGAAGCACGCTGTGCCATACCCTGAAGAGGGAACTAAATGATGATTCTGATGGGCAGGTGGGCTCCTTAGTCAAGAACTTTCAACACTGGCTGGAACAGGGACTCAGTTTGCAAACCTGCTGGTGAAGAGATATCACTGTTGCTGCTTGACAGTTGCAATAAATAACCACTGCATGTTATTTTTCTTGCTAATGGCTCGATAGAAGCAATGCTATTATGTATTTAAAATCCTACTTGCTGCCATTTTTTATTGTAAAGTTCAGAATATTTTATAGACAATTTTAAATGCAAATTTTAAAAGTTCTGAATATGTTTTGAAAATATTTTGTCGTTTCCTTATTGGCAGCTGTGATCTCCTGTGTGATCACACATGCAGGTAGGTAGCTTGATAGGAGTCATGCAGTTTTAAAAGAAAATTGTAGGTATGTGGATTTTACACAAAATAAAGGTTGGACCAGGTGTTCCCTGAGGTACTTTTCAATCTGGCATTCCTTGAACCAAATTTTTTATGTAGACAACTTCATGGATTTGAGGAGCATATCCTCAAGATTGAGTGATTTGCAGGATATGAGACCTAAGTGTTCTGTAAAATCTCTCCTATTTGTTACAAAAATATTTTGTTCATTTTATTGCAGAGTGAATAAGCCCAGAGCATGGAAATAACTGTATTTTCCTTTCCAGAGATTTTGTAGATTATAATACTTAAATAGTAAATAGTCTTTTTATGAAATCTTTGGGTCTTGTAAATAACTGTTGCCTTTTCTGTATGCTTTAAATGCTTGAGGCAGTGTTATCAATAAATACTAAAAATATTTTGATCAAACTCAGGCAAATTAAAGCTAAACTTTAAAGCAAATGACTCACACAGGAAGCCTCATCTCTGGCTAAATCTGCAGGATGTCTAACTGATCCACAAAAATAGGATGCAGTTTATCTGCTCTGGCAGTCTGTGAACAAGAATAAGTTTAGAAAATTTGGAAAATAAATACTTAAACCAAAAAAAGATGATTTTTAAGAAGTTTGTATTAGAAGTGCACACACAGTTCCTGCGTTGATTATTTAGAGTCAGCTAAGTCACATTGATGGAAAATTGCTTCTCAAAGAGATTAAAAAAATCTTTCTTATTTCAATTTTTAATTATATTTTACAGAAGGCTATATCTAAGAACCTTTTAAAAATCATGTTATTTATTTATTTTACAATTATATTGCATGTCAGCTGTATCTTGTAATGTCTTCTGTCATACAAAAGCAAACAAGGTCTTTTTACATTAATGACTTGTCTGAGACTGTGTGCCTATGATTCCATGCTCCTTTGCTATAGGAAAAACATGGCCCTGAATCTTAAACAGCTTTTGAATAAAGCACCTCCAATTATGATATGATTAAAAAAGTGCATAGGTTTGTGACTTAGTGATTTTGATTTTCTTCATTTACTGTTTTAGCTTCAATTTAATCTGCATGTTCTGCAATTAAATAAAAATTTACTGTATTAAATCAGTACAGCTTAAAAACGCCCTGTTTATCTACTATGTAGTGCTGTCAAAAATGAAGGTTTTAAGTGAGAACTGATCAAAATGAAAGAAAAAATGTAATTATATGTTGTTCACGTGTAGTGCAATTGTTGAGTTTTCCACATTTTGATCTGCTACAGGGGGATCTTTTCTTTGGGGATTCAGCCTGCACTTTTGTCCTTCCTGCGATTTCTTATTTCAAGCTTGATAGAGAAAGCATCCACTGTTGTATCATTTTCTTCAGTGCTAACAGCTTTTATTCTCTTCAACAAGTGTTTACAAAAAAGTGTTGATGCTTATTAATCTGTTTCTTGTCTTACAAATGTGCTTATGCATGATTTGTGGTAAAATTGGCATTTCTGACAGCTCTCAATGTAATCTGCATAGCGCAACAAGATTGTTACATTGAACAGATGTGGCTTGGAGTTGTTATTCTTCGTAATTACCATCATTAAGTGAAAGCATGTGTCAATCAACTTTGTACTTTAAACACACCAGTCATTTGCGAGACACATGCATCTGCATTTCAGATACACATCTAAAATATTTAGGTTTGAAATTTATTTCTGTTGTTTCTGTTTAATACAATACTCCATGAAACATATAATGACCAAAGATGTCAAAACAACAGATCAGGTTAAGAAAGGCGTCCCTGGGGGGTCATCTAGATACCTTTTTTTTGTGGGGAGGGGAGAGGAAGTGTAAGAATAGACTTATCATCCTTTTCTGGTGTACAAGAAAGATATTTAGATTTAATTTTATAAATTTCCAAAGTTATTATCCTGTCCTTGATGTTGGATTATGACTTTCTTATTTGAGGGAAGGAGATTCTGTGGGTGAGACCCTCATTTATCTCTTAGGAGGATTTTTAGTGTGATTATTTAGGGGCAGAAATGAATGTGCACCAGTAAACTGACATACTGCCTTTTTAAGAATTAATGTTTGGGTCATTAATATTGCTAAGATACCTTTCGGGGTAAAAAATTTCATACTGGTAATAAACAGGATTAGATCAGAAAATTGTATCTTGAGTAGAGTTGAAAACAAAGGTTTCTTAGCCTGATTGCACACCAAATGACAATAGAAGTCTGTCTGAGTCACAACAAAAGCAAGAACATTTGGAGCTGACATTCATTTTCTCTTGACTCCTTCTATATCCACTTCAATCGTTTGTGTTAGAGACTGTAGAGATGATGGCACCCAGGTACTGGGGTTTTGTGTTTTTTTTCACCCTGTGCTCTGACATTTCTTCTGTCAAATAAGATTAGCTTGTACATAAGACACCAAATGTTGCTTACCACGGTGAGGTGGAATGGGCCTCACTTTCTGAGGGTGTTTGAGCCTCTACCTTTACAGTGAAAGCATTTCTTCTGTTACTTTATTTTTGTTTTTAGAGAGAAACCAATCACCTATTTATCCCTCATTTTCCCCAGAACACATTCTTTTAGATCTGTGCTTGCTGCATTAAAGATGATTTTGGTATCCTGTATGTGTTGTGTGACTTGTATCTATTTACAAAAAGCATTGTATAACCATCCTTTGGAATCTTTCATGAAAATATATTGTTTAGATCCTGCCAGAGGCACGTAGGATTTCATAGGGATGCTGATTGTTTTTTAGATTCTAATCATCTTATTCTTACTGAGTCTTCTGCTGGAAGTACTGAAATACAAATTTAAAAAGTATGTTTGAAAATTAGAAGCCAGATGAGCTATGCTCAAAGAAATAATGGAGAACTGAGAAATAACTGTTCTTTTCACTGAATTGCGAAGAAAAAGTTTTAGTTTCAATCTGAGTCTAATGCCATCTATAGAACCAGAAAAACCATGGAGATGATGTAGGGAACATAGCAGTACGGTCTGACGGCTACTGAAATAAAACGTCTTACAGTCGCAGCTCTTTCAGTTAAAGAAGAAACTTTGTGGCACTAATTTGCAAGGTATCTAATACTGTGTAAAAACAGTCACTGGTCTGTGCATGAAGACAAGGTCTATGCACTGGTAAGTGGTCCCAGATAATTTTGCATGTTTGGTGATTTTTCTTTGCCTTTAATTTCTCCACCTGTTGATGGGGATTATACATTTATGGCTATGCTTGTAAAGCAGTTCAGAAGTGCTGGAATTCACTCAAATGCATGTCACAGTCTGGTGGCAGAGGAAACCTTTGCAGCCTTAGTGAATTCTTTGTGTAATTGTCCATTATATCTGCAGCCTTCCGGCTGCCCTGTGTGGAAGTAGCTGAACTTCACTGGAGAAAACTGCTGGGAAGAAGATTTCCTTGTACATTTTAAATTTAATCTAATTTTATTAAAAATAAGGAATTATACTACTGTATAGGCTGAAGTTGAGTGTGCCAAAACTGCCTCAGTAGACCCAACTATAAACAGACACGTGAGATGACAAAGCATCTTAAAATGATGGTGTGTTAACTAGTCATATCACCCGTCATGTATGATGATGGTTGCAGAAACTCGTATGTCTTGATTTTACTTGCCCCTGCCCTGATCCCATGGGCTACAAAAATTCAGGGTAGATGTTTTGGTATTTCTTGCATGAATGCATTATCTTTCAGCTTTTTCAAGTACAACGTATGAATAATAAAAGCTTTCCATTTTCATCAGTGTAGAGAATTGTATGTGAAGTACCATATAAATGCCAGTCATCTATTATTACATTTTCATATATTATCCTGATAAAAGAAAATTTCAACTAGGAAGTGTTCATTTCTGGTGCTGTTTCCTAATCAGTGGTTTTGTTGCTCTTAGAGGTCCTCATAACATATCATTGTAGAAGATTGTGTTACATCTTCTTTTATGTTGATTTATGTATATTTTATTTTAAATATTTTAGGAAACCTGCTTAGCATTCAATAAAGAAATATAGGACTGAACACTGCAATTCATAGTATACCACAGACATAGTCTGCTTCTGTGGTGAAACCCCAACATCTATCCAGATTTCCTGCAGGCACACCTATCCTTTAGCATATTGTTATTTTAGTGGTTGAAATTCCCAGGAAACTCAGCATTTGGCATCTTTGCTGTCAGATATCAGCTTTATTTTCGTCATTCTAGCATGCTGTACTTTCCAATACTGGAAATGGTAATGAAAATTATACTTAGCTTTAAAGAGTGGTACAAACTTTTTTACAGATTTGATTTTATTTTGGCTGTTTATTTTTTTACATTAATTGCACTGATTTAGGACACGATGTTTTGTTTTTTTGGAGTTTGGAACCTTCAAATTATTTGCATGTATAAAATGGACAAATGTTTAAACAAAATCATGCTCATAAGAATAACATTTTCAAGAGAATGATGTCAGGCACAAGAGAAAAGAATAAACATGAATTACATGCTATATGCAAGTGGAACAGATATTTTATTCAGTCCAGTCTTTAACATTATTTTAAAATGTGTTTTATTTTAGGGAAAGTGCTGTTTTTCAGCTCAAAGGAGGTAATAGCTTCTTGAAGTGGCTGAAGTAAAATATGATGCATTTTACAGCATTATCTATAATATGTACAATATCTATTACATATGCAATATATTTATATATAATCTAATAATAATATTATAAGTATATATGAAAATAAAGGTAGATTCCTTGCCTTCTGACCACTGACTTTCTCTGAAGTAGAAGCTATGTTATGAAGAAACCTTTTTTCCAGTTATTTCTAAAACTATTGCTATTTAAAACAAGCTCAAGGCATGTCTTTAAAAACTTTTGCTTTGAGTTCATAAGAAACAATGTTCTATGAGGCTATATTTAACAAAAAATTTTATATCCTTATATCAACCCTAAGTGATTGTAATTTGAAAAAACAGCTATCATTAACATCCAGATGTTGAGAATTTAGAGCTCTGAAGAAGCTTTTAATTTCAGGTACTAATCCTTCCTTTCCCTCCGGCCCCATGATATAATTTAAATGGAGAAAAGGCAACTGATAACATCTTTGGCTTTGTTTCAGTCAAGTATCAGAGTAATTTATCATACTCTACCTTACTTAGAAGTGAGGACTAAAGTCAGTTATAAGTCTTTTCCAGAATAAAGGATTCTATGATTTTATGAAAAAAACTTTTGCTAGGGACTTCTTGTTTTATTATTATCTTGGAAATCACTGAGATTATTTACTTGGGAAATGGCAGCATGAGAGAGCAAAAATTTATATCACTTTAACTTATTTACAATACATAAAATTGAGAAGTTGAAAGAGGAGCTTACCTTACTCTTATAATCTGAAACTATATAAGGTTAGAAGTTAAAAAAAAGTTGTTTGTAGGGATATTTCACTGTTCCTTGCATGCTTCGAGATAGGCTTTTTCAGACAGTCAGTGGTATTAGTTTCCTCTCATACATATTGTATTTATTTTATTTTTTAATGTAGAACGATAAACAAACTTAGCACAAACCATTCAGGGATATTGTATGTCCCTAAAATGGGATGTGTTTGAAATCTGCAACAGACATATGTCGTGTTGAGAGTAGTAAATTTCTTGTAAACATCAGCCTATCAGGGCATTTTCTCCTCTTGAGGTGCATATGTAGTTTTCATGAATGTTAATGAGATTTATAGAACTGCAAAGGAAAATGTGCACCATGTACATGAGTATATGTTGTATATATGATATTAACATCCCCCAGGACTTTTGTATTCTCCTTCATATGCTATGGAACCCAGAGATGCACGGAAGACCAGCTTAAGTTTTTGACATTTGTTTGTTGTATTTGGCACAATTGCCTTTGAGTGTAATTAGCTTCTCCTGACAAACCTGGTCCTGTCCCATTTTGGCAGCAGACCAGATATTTATTGATACATGAACATATAATCCTCCTTGGTTGCTAAATATGAATTGACAGCTGAAAGAAAGCTCTAGATTTCCTGATGCTGTGTGCTGGGTTAAATAGGTATTACTCATTATTTTAACTCTGTTGAAATTTAACTTTTTGTGTTCCCATGACTTCAGGCTTTTTTTGCTTGAATACTAAAATTATCTTCAGAATATTAATCTACTGCCTTGAATTCTTCATTCGGTAGCTATGACTCAAACAGTTCTGCTTGAATTTAAGATCTATTCCAAAGTGGAAGGAAGTACTTTAGCTGTGGATAATGAGATCTGACAGCACCTGAGCTGCAGAAGGAGATGAAATCACTATCTATAGAAAATAATATTTTTTCTACATATTCAGGTTAAATGTGTGCACATTCTGGTAGCTGAAACATCTGTTTCTAGCTTGTTGTTCCTCATGGCTGCTCCTCAATTGGATTTCCTCAAGCAGGTCCAAAGCTTGTCACCTTAGCCAGGGTCTGTTAACTATCACCACTGGCCCCACATTAAGTAGGAGGTTCAGGGCTAAGCTAATAACTCTCCTGCCTTTCTGACTGATCACAGTGATTCTCCCTGTGGCTACTTATCATGCTGTGCTCCTATGGGAGGGTTATCGTCTTTGTCTATTCTTCAGCTGGGAATTGTTTTTGTTTTCTCCATTCCTAAGTTTTCAGGTGGTAATTCTGAAAGCAGCTCTTTGGTTCCTGTCCATTATTTCTCCCTTACCAGTTTTAGTAATGTTCTCTCACAAAGCTAAATTTTGCTGCTTTCCTTTTCTGTAGATGTAAATGTAATTGCTAATTTTCAAGCAGAAATATTAACTAGACATGTATGGCAGAATGGATGTAATAGAAACATGAACATAATATTGTGATGCTAGTTTTTGTGAACGTTGACTCAAATTTTATTTTATCACAGGTGAAGTGATTTTCATGATTTTGGCTTTAGTGTATGATGCTGTATAATATTTTAACATGTCTTATGTAGCTCATTAGGCTGTACCAATCATGAGTGTTTTAACAGAGCTTAAGAGAGTTGAGTGAGAGAGGAGAATCTGCAAAACTGCTTATCTGATTTGTGGTCATTGGCTGCCCCTGAGCCTCATGTAAAACATTACCAAAGTCTGTGGAACTGTCTTGGTTGGCTTTAGTGGGCACTGGCTATGGCCCAGGATGAATATTAGGGTATTCAGTGCAGCTTTTTTGCTTCTTGAGAATTTTGAGAAGAGAGAGTGGTAGTGTGGCAGTGCAGGCAAATCCATATATCTTCCTTGGAAATCTTTGTGTGGAATTAAGTAGGTTGTTTCTTCAGAGGAAAGCCAAGATGATTTAAAAAAAAAAAAAAAGAAAAAAAGAGGAAAAAGGCACTTCAATCAGATTTGAAAAGTGCATCAGGCTTGATAGAAAATGCTACCACCTCGAGGACATGGACAGTTAAACTGAAGTTTAATTTTCACATTGTGAGCTGATGTGCTGGTTGGCTTTTAAATTCTCCGTCTTGGGTATGATGCTTTAGGTCACCCGTATTAACTGTTTAGTCAATAAATGGCAAAGACACTGGTGTAGAATATTTGACAGGAGTTTGAGTTTCAGGGAAAATTTAAACTGGGGTGGAATGTGACAAAGAGAAACAGTATTGTTATCTCCTGGATTTAGGCCTGGAACAAAGGCTTCCCCGAGTCATGAACAATACTGTGGAGAATTGAAATGTTGTCTTACTGAGTGAAGCTAGTCTGTCATCCAGTTCAGCTGAGGCTTTTGTCTGCATGTGAAGAGATGTCCATGATGAGGTAGTACTGCAAACTTAGATCTCTTTTAAGGGCCCTGAAATGAAAGAAAATTGGTGTTGGCAGCAGCTTTTCCCAAGATATAGAAAGCAGTGGATGAGTAAAAGAGTCTGAACTGAGATGGAGCTTAAATAGGAGTGATCCCCAAACTGATCATGAGATAAGTCTTAGGAGGTTGCATGTCAGAAATAGTTTTCAGTGAACACAAGAGAACAGCAGTGAGCAAGAGCACTGCAGAATGAAATGTGAAGAAAATACTGGCAAAAATTGCTAAGGAGAGATGACTGGAATAAGATGACAGCAATGTCTGGGAGATGTGAGAAAATATACCATCAGTCAGAAAACAACTGAACACCCAGACTGCTGTGTGACAGTGCACTCCAGACAGACAGGGCAGACACCAGAAGAGAGTAGGGTTTGCTATAGTAAGGGTTCTCTTGACAGTTAACAAACTCATTCTTACTTTTAATTTTTTTCTTTTATTTCTTTCTCACCCAACGGTAATAATTTGATTTTTAGTTCATTTCTTATTGTCCTTTAGTCATAGTGTCCTTTTGAATCTCACCCTTCCCAGCCCATCCTCCTCTTTCCATTCTTAATTTATTGCTCCATTTTTTCCAAAATAGCTGAAACTCTCTTCTTTAAACACTGTATTTGGGTGTGGAAATATCGAATTGAAAGGGCTAGTAGAAGAAAATTCTTATCAGAATTTTTTCAATTATTTTTTCATTAATCTTTACATATTAAGAGTGCTATGTAAATATAAAACATTGTGAGCCAAGCTCTTGTTATAACTTACTGTAAGTCTCATTCCTAGCTGATTAAATTAGGACAGTGATCTATGTGGTCAGCTCAGCTGAGCACTGGCAGACAGGCAATTTATTATTTCAATCACTAAAACTTGCTGGAGAATTTAGTGAAACTCCCATCCAATGTAATGGCTGTGTTTTAGTTTAAGTTGTGTGTAGTATATTTGCTTAACAGGAACTCTGAATTAGGCCATTTAAAATGAACAAAATTATAAAGCTGAGAAGCCTGTATTTCTTTGCATTTTTTATCTGCAACATCAAAATAAATTTAACATCAAAATAAATTTAATAGGGATAGATATAGCATTAAAAACTAATAATGAAAACTAAACAAAATTAATATTTTTCTGTGGTAATAATCTGTATTGTCACTTAAGCACATAGAATACTACAAAATATTGCTCAGAATTAAATAAAATATTGCTTTTTAAAACATAATTTAATTAATTCTGCAAATACCAAAAAAATGTGACTGACCATGAAGAGGAAAGAAAAATGGGAATAAGGACAAAGAGAAGGAAAAGAAGACAGAAAGTTATTAATAGGACTGTAATGATTGGAAGTTTATTCCAGGGTTGAGGTAAAACTTACAGGTTCATAAATAGCAAATTCATTATGTTTTTAATACTCAGGTTATATTAACACTATATAATATCTTTATGATATCATTAGTACCAGTTCATCCTAAACTCAGTTTGGAAATAAACATTTCCAGATCTTTTTTTTTCATGGAACAATTGGTCAAATAAATTATTTTTACAATAAATATTTTCTGATTAGTGCATGGCTTGTTCAATCATAAACAGGCTTATAAATGTTTTATGTCAACTCTTACAGAGTTCTTAAATGTTAACAAATTAATTTATTTTAAAGGCCATATCAAGGTGAAAACACCAGGGCCCTAGGTAGCAGGACAATACATCACAGAGCCATTTCTCATTCAGTCACAGTAATGGCAAAGGATATGTTAAGACATAAAATGTGATATGGTTTGTTAAATATTCATTTATAATTTGCATTCATTATTAAATCATGTGTTAGAACTAATCTTTAATCTCAAAAATACATAATGTCTCATAAAGTCTATTTGAAAACATAACAATAAATATTTTATGCTTTTCACATTGCTTTTTAAAGGTTGACTAGAATACACCAAAATGCTTGTCATTAATGTAATTTAATTATTCCAAAGAGATTTGGTCTACAGTGATGCTGATTTCAATAATTTATTTCAACCTTTAGGCCTGTATAAACTAAATACCTGTTTGGGAGATGGACTGTTCTATGATTAATGACAATTTAGCTCCCCTAGTAGTCCACAGCAACCCTGTAGCGCATTGTCTGAAACGCTTGCTTGGAGTCTGAAACTCCAAGAGGTTTATTGTATGGAGGTCCCGAGCAGTTTGCTTGGTGATTACAGTGCACCTTGTTTCTCTGCGTGTTCTATTTCACTGCTTGCCACTGCTGGAGATCTTCTGTATATGACACAGTAGCTTAGACATTTTTACTGACTAGAATGTCATATTTGCTGAATATCCATAGAACTGCTATTCCATTTCCATTTTGTACGCTGAGAGGAAAAGTCTGTGTGAGAGGGGCAAGTGTGACGGAGAAGTGATTTGTATTGTAGGAGACCAGGAGCTACTCAACGAACCATGTAAAAACAGTTCATTAAAATGTTTATGTGCTTGGCTGGTTAATGCAAAGAAAGCTTTATTGCTGTCTTATAAAACCTGAGTAACTTAAGGTTGAAGTCAGATTAATGCATCTAATTCAGACAAATACCCAGTTTAGGTTTAAGAATCACCAAAAAGCATGGCAAGAAACAATATTCTTAAAATCTTACTTCTAAACTAAAAAACCACTTTAGTATTTAACTTGTACAGCTATGGAACTTCCATGCTTAGTAACTATGATTTTTGGACAGAGCTACCATCTGTCAAGATTTCCTTGGATCTTTCCACAAAATGTTAGATGGAATCTGAGGTGTTTGCTAACTCTGCAGTTCTTGTGCCAAGGCACTGGGAATACTTGCCATGTGCTTAAGGTATGTATTATGCCCTGTATGTGCCCTGTACACCTCATTATACACATGGTTCTGGAAGAATTCTGGTTATCCTACCCTTTGAGACTACAGTAAATTAAAAACAAGTCAAGGCTCTATATTTCGCATTTAACTGTTGACTTGTCCTATGAGTTAGCACTTATTTTCCAGTAAGTATGTCGATGAAACGGCCTTGTCTGTTTGTTTGTTTGTCCTGAGCAGAGTGTGACTGCCCTGGTTAGATGATATGGCATTAATACTACCAGAGGTAAATCCCTTGTAAAGAAGGAAGTCTTCTGCTCCCTGTCCGAGCTACAGTTCTTTGCATTAATTTAGCAGGCAACTAGCAAAGACACTCTGAAAGCAATGTGACATCCTGGAGATTCTCCAAAATCTAAGAAGTTGGCCTGTATATGAACCCTGAGAAGAGTAGGTGGAGCT
Organism: Campylorhamphus procurvoides; assembly: GCA_013396655.1. Classification (NCBI taxonomy): domain Eukaryota; kingdom Metazoa; phylum Chordata; class Aves; order Passeriformes; family Dendrocolaptidae; genus Campylorhamphus; species Campylorhamphus procurvoides. The sequence goes on along the minus strand of WBMV01006289.1, from coordinate 2,840,379 downwards.
GTCTCAGAAACCATGCTGAGCTGCCTAAGAACCTAGAATGAGTTGGGTGGTGTTTTCGATTGATAAAATAATGAAGCAGACCCCCCTCCCCTAAAAGCCAGTGCCTTAGTTGAACAGTGGGGAATCTACTCTTATTGGTCACACTCCTCTGAAAACAGTGTTAAGAGAGGAAGGAAATCTCTTTAAAAGATGCAGAGTCAGAGCAAATCCTTGATTCCTAATCAGCCACATCCTCTCCCTATCCTCCTGAAGAATATGGACCATCAATTTCCCCATAAGATGAAGGGGAGGCAAAGCAATAGTTTAGCATCCTATGCATTATCTCTCTTTTTATGATTACAAATAGAGCACTTATGTTCACTGACCCATATCTCATACCAGACATCAGTAGCCAGGTCCAGATTTAGGTTATTGTTCCAGCAGTGGATTAGGCCATGTGATCAGAATCAAATTTAGCTAATATGATCACTTGATTGTGACAGTTCTTATTGGTGCTGTATGTGTGCACAGCTGAATCTTGAAGACATAAAGCAAATGCTCTTAAGGCCCAAAAGAACAGTTGTCAATGGGTTTACAATGAGCTTCGGAAAGGCTGAGGGGACCCTCTCTATTGGGTTAATTAGGCTGTCCTTTGCTTGAAAGTTTAAAAGGCAGAAGTGAGTTTGCTCCCCATGTGGCTTTCTCACATGTAGCTCTAAGCTTAAATGACCCTCAGTCCTGCAGCATATCAACTTGATATATATAATTGATTGCTAAACATTTTTTGCAGCTTGTTAAATGGTAAGGCTGAGAAAAATCTAAGATATGAATGTTGATTAAAGTGCTTTTGTACAGAGGGGTCAGAGACATTAGCAAGTTAAAAAGAAAGTGTGAGCTCTGCTGTGGTATGGTGGTTCTAACCTGTATGCTTTATTTAGCATAATTGATCCCACATGTCTGCTTTAAGGACGTTTTTGTCAGGTTTCAAACTGCAAATATTAAAATGCGTTTAGACTAGATTGTGCTTCAGTAAGGACACTATGCAGAATGCTCAGCAATGTAGATTGCTGGTATTATTACGGCACTGATTATAAAAGGAATAATTACAGTAGCGTGTAATTATGTGGTAAGGCAGAATTAAAAAATACCAAGGTGTAAAACCTCAGAGTAACAGTAAATCTGAAATGGATTAAGATAGACATGCAAATTACAATAGTCAGTAATTTTGTTTTCATTGTAACTTGTGGCTTTTTTTAATAACTGACATAAGACATAATGTGTTTTTCAGGGGTTTGTATGATAGGCAACAGATAGAATCTGTCACAAAATCTTTGTAGCTTCTTTTATTGAGAAAGGGATGATGATGTTATGAGCACAAATTGAAAAGTGTTCTGACTGTTCGTTCATGAGGGGTTTTATAACGACTGAGTATTGGCAACAGAACAAATGATTTATGTGTTTGTAAATAGTAAATCCCCAACCTTTCTTTGGAAAACAATGCCTCAAGAGTTTAATAAGCACAAATTCTTAATACCAATATCATTTTCTAGATATCTTTTTTCTTTAAGTCATTGGTACTGTTAAAGAAAGAGTGGAACTTTCTAGAATTGCTCTGCCAAGGTAGCTATGCATGGAATGAACAGGATTAGAAAAAAAGTTTGGTTGTTCCTATCTCTGCTAACTATGCCTGTTAATGCTGATCACAAGAAGCCGTTCACTAGGAATTGTACACAGACACAGCTGACAAGGAATAGAAACTCAGAGCTTTGTGTATATATTGTTAAATATCTAATGCTTAAATGCAAGTTTTAGTCTGTACCAATCCAAGCAGGATTTGAAACAGTCGTTCGGGGATGAAAAGTTCAATGTTTGATGTAAAGAACTTTGGAACTATTCCCCTCTTCTCCACAGCTTAGTTTATCCATTTGCCTTAAAAAGCCTAAAGGTGGAAGCTTTATCTTACTGCATACTTTTAAAATAGATTTAAACATAATAGAATGTGGTAGTTCAACACTTATTTTTCAAAATGTTTTATATTTGTATCTATGCTATTGGAAATTGAAGAGAATATTGGTCTGGAAGGTAAACTGGGCAGGTGTTTGGTGTGAGGATATTATTATTATTTTTATTATTGTTACTATTATTATCTGCCAATTATATGTATCACTTATAAGAATGAGATACTAGACTGAAGTAATTTACTTTAAAAATTGCTCAAGAAGATGGATTTCACTTTTGAGATTTTAGATTAATTTATTTTTCATGTAATCTAAAACTGTAAGTGTTATAACAGAACCTTCATGTTATTTCACTTCCTCCATTAACCCATGAATAGGAGCAATGCTCTTAATGTTATATGGAATTTGTAAAGTTTTATTTAGATTTTTTTTTAAAGAGGAGTCAAAATGGGTTTCATTAAAAATAAAGCACTCCTTATTAGGGTACCACTTCTAAAGTGTTTTGAGCCTGTCACAACCTTTTAGCTCCACAGGACAATATGCATTTGCTAAAATGAATTTAGAATCAAAACCAGACAAAAGCTACAAGCAATAAATCCTATTGTAGTGGTAAAATGATAGGGAAGGTGACAAGAGAAAACGAGAAAGGAATATATCTCTCTTAACAGAAGGTGTGTTTTATTTTTAAATTTTGCAGAAAATTATCAGTAAGACTGGGATGTTTTTGTTTGTTTGGGGTTTTTTTAACTGCACAGTATCTTGTTTATACAAAATAATATGTCTGACTTTAACTTGAAAGCTGTGTAACTTGGACAAAATATTTCTGGAATAAGTTTCATTTAAGACAGCAGAACAACACTGAAGTTAGAAACATGTTTGTGTCTTTTTTTCATGACTAGCCCATGTCTATTCTCTATGAAATTGATGTCAAAAAAGTATTATATATTTTCAGTGGGAAATAGAAGGCTGCCCTCTACTATCCTTGTCAGGACGTCGTATCCCTTTAATCATACTTTTCATTTCAGTACATTGAAATTTCCGTTACCAAGGACAACATCATAAATAAAAGTGTTTGTGAAATTTTTACCTGCAGCTTCCTAACTTTGTGCATTAAGCATGAGGCTAGCAGAGAGGTGGTCAAATGTGAAAATTTATAATCATTTATTACGTACGGCTGAAGCGAGAAGGGAATAAAAGCGTGAAGGCATACATCTATAAACTGGAGCAGAAAAGCTTAAATGAAAAGTAAAGTGAATTTCTGTGTCTTGTCATAAAGTAATGAGAAGCTAGAGCTTTATTCATAGCAACCCAAGATGCATTTACTCTCAATCTAGCTTTAGCAGTAAATGCTTCCCTGATGTATTGCTTCAGACTTACAAAGAAATATTTGTGCTCTACATAATAGTATAGTTAGGAGAATTACTGCATGGCTGAGGAGATTCTATAAAGGTTTATAGCTGGTGGTGTTACTGTAATTTAATCACAATGTAGCTAATGTAGTACTTTAATATCACAGGTTACTTTTTTATTTACCATTTATTAGTAACTGACAGTCAATCATGACCACATCATAAACAAATCACCCAGGATTCTGTAGGAACCCTGAAATTCCAGAATGGATGCGCTTTAGTTCTTACATGTGCTCCATAATGAACTAAAAAACAAATTACTTTTTAATGGAATAATCACGTATGTCATGGTCTTGTTTTCAGTCCATCAGCCAAAGAAAATGTTTTAAGCCATTAATGCAATTAGTGTTGCGTATTGTGCAGACGTGGTTGAGGTAACACAGCAACCCTTTCCAGGCAATACAGGAGGAGAATGTCTTCAAAAACATGAAGAAGACTCGGGTAAAAGACACTGTGTACAGGAATTTGCACACACTGATGAGTGAGTTTAGACAGACTAAGAATTTTACTCTCTCGTTTTCAGCCACCTTTTTGTTAGGTTTGCTCTGATTTGAAAACTGAAAAAGTAACTGTAGCTAGAAATGTGGCAGAGTCCATCAAGTGCTCTTGAAGCACTGAAATCTCAACGTGTTTTTTGCAATAAGAATGATTTTTTCTTTATTGTCCTTTTTTATATGCACTGTAAGGGTCAATTTATCATGGTTTTGTGTTTGTGATCAGCTTTTAATACGGAATCACAATATTGCTTCTGAAGTTGCATGTGTTAGTAAAATTAAATCCTGACTGGAACTCTCAAAGTACCATCTCTTTGGACTAAAAATTGTGCTTCTCCCAAGACCCTGAAGACGCTGTGGTTTTTTAATTGCAAACAAAATCTTTGTTTTTCAATCCTCTCCAGCTGTGGGAGAATGACTAGTAACCAACATCTGACTGCCATGGTGATTAATATGTAGTAGTAATAAGCCCCACAAAGATGGATGTGTGTAGGCTATTGGTGCATGTCCTGGGTAAGCTGCAAAGAAACAGCCTGAAGACCGTGTGCCTTCAATCACTTGAAAGGCTTGTCAATAAGTCACGTAATGCATACCCTGGCAGGGGTTATTGCTATTAGAATATGTCTCTTTAATTCAAATTTCATGCAATTTACCCTTTCATGGTGAAAAATACTTCCTAGAAGAAAAATGTGAAATATTTGGAGGAAGCACATGGGAAAATCCCTTGCTTTGCCATTAGATAAATTAGAATATCAAATCTCCTCTTTCATTCACCATTGCATTCTTTATGTCTGAAGATTCTCCAGACAGACTGGACAATTCCAGTCTTAAATCTGATGTAAATGGAATATTGTTAATTTTAGTTTTCTTAAGTTACTTTAAAAAAAAAAGCCACCAAAACAAAATGTCCTCTCTGCTTTGCTATTAGGAGAACTGTGTGAGCACTTTTTTCCTCTAAAATTACTGTACAAATATTTTAGGTCATAATAAACTCTTGAGTTTCTGTGTTTATTGACCCTTTGATATAAGGTATTTTCAAAAGGAACCTGAATCTGTGTTCTGCCCTTGTAGTTAGTTCAAGGAAATGGGCAGTAGTTCCAAGCACAGCCAAGTGAAAATGGCTACTGGATCTTTAAACACAGAATTATTGGTGATATGTAAAAAATATTGTAAATGAAAGACACTAGTAGGAAACCATACTTATTTCTGCCTCTGTCTTGCTTTTGGCTTTTTGAATTTTGCTCTGTGTAAAACCACTTTCTTGAGTGGTCAGCAAAGATCTGATTTAAATCACAGTGCACAGAGATGAATTAACTTTTAGACATTTTGTGATTTTCTGACTGTCAAAACTTTTAAGGACACTTTCTGGTTAAATTGACAATAGATTGAATTGCAGACACCTCTCTTTTTGAAAGGAGGATTTACTATGACATGCATTCAATTAATACTTTTGTGTCGATATTCTACTCATAACCTATATTGATCCTTGAAAGCTGCAGGATAATTGTTTCTTTTCACAGTTATTTTTTTAAGAATTTTTTTGCTGGCTACATTTGGGACTAAGTTTCTGGCATTTAGCCCTTCTATTCTAATCCATTTTTATTGCACCTGCCTGAGCAGTGTGATGCAGTCTCCTACTTGACACTTTGCTCCTCTTCTTCTTTGACTCTTCCCTTTTACCATTTTGTCTTTACCTTTCCTCCCAGAGCTGCTGGTAATGTTGCCCCCATGTTGCTTTGCATCTTCTCTGGAGTGGCTGCTTTCCTTCTTTTGCTACCAACATGTGCAGTGTTAAGGAAAATGACACTATGTAAAGAGTGGGAAGGCTGGAATGAAAATATTCCATGATGGTTATGGATGGTCAACAGGAACTTAAAGAGGTGCTGCAAAGGACAATGAGGTGATTCTTTGGAATGTAAAACTTAAATGACTGCTTTTCCCAAAATATGTTATTAGAGCACTTGGTTGTTTCATTTGCAAGCTAATGTGGAAAGAGACCTTATTTTTTTTTGTTTCCATCTTAAATTTGATTAACTGAATTATGAATTATTTAGTGCTGGGTAGAAACGAAAACTTTGTTCAACAGAAATAATGTGTGAACTTGCAACAAATTTTCAGACTGTTTCTCAGAAAGAACCTTGAAAGTGCAGGCTGTTTTTAAGTGTAAATAATTTGCTTTAATATGCTCATCTTTTTAAAATACACCGTTTAAAAATATACTTTTATGAGGTCTTAAAAACTCCAAAATGAAGCCAAATAAAATTTAAATTAAATGTTTTTATTTATTTTTTCATGAGAACATGGGCATTTTGGGTCAATCCTGGCATAGCAATTAATTTCAGCGCCTATTTTCAGACAGTGATTGAAAAATCAATTATTTATACAGCCCTAGAGTTCAGTGGCTTTTTTTTTTTTGTAAGGTAAAGGACTGCAAGTCCTTTTTATTAATTATACTTGAGGTACTGGTTTATAGTTAGTGTTTCTCAATTTTTTTCTAAAGGTCAACTATCGTCATCAAAGCACATAAGCACAGTGGGTTTTATTGCAATAACACATGACTGAAAGCAAATTTCAAAGGCATGTTTGGGACCCAACACACAGTATAAATCTAAATAGTTGAGATAAACTTGGTCATACATAAGGAATCAGAACCCATCGGGGCTTTCACAATCCTGTAGCAGGGCTGGCTCATGAAAGAACTCAAATGGTAAACTGAATATCTTTGCTATGCAGTGAAGTGATAACTTAAGTGTAACCGTTGGAAACTATTTTCACATTAACATTTTTTGACTTAAATTTCTATGTTTTCTCTCTCAAAAAAATGTAGTGTATGTTTGACACCTGGATCTTTGGTTTGGAAGCATCTGATTTTTTCCTTTTTTTCTTGGTATTATCACCCTTTTGAAAATAGAAAAAAACTAGTATTTGTAACTTTTTTTAGATTATGAAAAACAGACCCCATCTTGCAAGAAAGGATTAGAAGGCAGAAAAACAGGCAGGGATAAAAAGACCCAAACTCATAAGCCTGTTTCTGGGTGGTTGCTCATTCAGGTAAGAGTATTAGATCCACAACTATAATATCAATAATTTAATAGATGGTTTTGAAAATACCATTGTATTATCATGGGCCCATCAGAGATTTCCCAGATCTGCAACAGCAGTTAGAGTCCAACTCATTGAGAAATTACTTTTGAAATCGGTACAACTCAGATGTTGGAAATCCTTTGCAAATCTGAACCTAAGTGATGATTTTCTCTCCCAGAAATTCGGACAGAATAGAAATGTGTGATATCTGTTACGAAGTGGCATTCAGATAATTTCTGATAACAGCATTTTTTATGAATGTGTCTTTAAGTCTTAATGCAGTTATTCTTTCATAAACAACAGTAATACATGACAATCCACAGATACAGTGACCTCCCTCTACAATGGAAAGGTGAGTGTTTTTCAGGAGAAGAATTCACTGACCTCGAGCTGGAGGAATTGCAGACAGCACTTAGGGCTGCCTTGTCTTCATGCCTTTTTGTAATAATTCAAGTTCGTACCAATAACTGGACTGTTGGGTGCAAAGAGCCTTCTGTCTATGCAGACACAACTCCCTTTTGAAAGCTTAAAGGGGCTTCTGCTAACAGAGGATGGCAGCATCAGGAACCTAAAGGAGTAGGAAAAGATATATTTGGAATGAAGCCTCAAATACTGTGCACTTTTACAGTGTATCTCCACCTCTAATCCAAACAGAATTGATCGGATGTGAAAAACGCAGGAGAAGATGTGGCACAACTGTTCAGTCACATAATAAGGAGATTAGTTGTATGGGAAATAGTATCTATCATGAATTCATCTCACTGAAGAGAATTTAGATAGAATGCTTTTATGAGGTTTTTTTTTAGGCTAGAAATGAAGTCTGGGATGAATAACACTTCATCTAGAATGTGTGAACGTATGTGTGTATTTTGACATCTTAAAGGAACATTTTAAGCTCTGCAGTTTTTGTATGAAGTTGTAGCTTAAAAAAATACAGCTTATTCAATCATTAATCATGAGTCATTATTATCATACAGTTTTTGTTACAGTTTAATAAGAATGCTTTGGATGGAGTCTGAGTAGCTGTTCCAAATGTTTCAAATCTGGGAGAAAGATTCTGTTCATTTGAGTGGGCAGCACTGGGGTTTTTTTAGCTACTCCCTATAGGTTTATAGGGCTCTGCCTATTATTTCTAAGGAACCCAAGAAAAGTGGATATTGCATTCAGTGTAGTCCACTGAATTTTTTTGGATGTCTACAGATTCAGAAAATCTGTAACCTTAGACTTTAAATTACTGTAAAGCAAAAGGGAGAGGGATTCACCGTATGTGTAGCAGCCTTGTGATCTTTTGCAACACACCTGCCTATTTGTGTGTATAGGGTGGAGAAATACTTGCAAATACAAACTTGTAAATGACAATAATGCTAGTATTGAACTTTGACTGTGTTCTAGCTTTCTTATAGAGATTTTACAATGATACTTACAGAATAATCTGCATAATTGTAATTCTAAAAGTTTTATTTCTGAACAGGTAGACTTTCTTTTCTCCCCTCTATGCACATCTAACCATACTGTAATGGCTGTGAGTGATCTAGAATAAACTCACTAACCATCTTGTGAGGTGCTGCTAAGTATGAGGAATACAGAATTTAGCTCAATGTGGTGTGATATATTTCTTGTACCACATACAAATAAGCACAAAACCTGTGACTGGTGCTGTTTAGATTTTTGATGTATATGGTGATGGTGTGATCATGATAATTAGTTTTATCAGAAAAAATGCAACTGGCTTCAGGTCTTGGCTCTTTCATGCTCTGAAAGAATATCTTGATTTGTAAAGTATAACTCTGAAAAGAAGAAATAGAAGCAGGAAACCTTTTTACAGTATGATAAATTTCCATTTTAAAAAATGAATCTTGTAGCCCTGACTGTAATGCTCACAGACTTCATGCAAAGGTCAAGTTGTCCTCTTCAAGGACAAGTGGATAAAAGGACCCTGGTCACCTCAAAAAGTAGATCAACACAGGCTTGTCTAGGTGCTCCAACAGGATCTTTGGAAGGTAGATAAAAAAACCTGTTAGATGACATAGTTATGCAGAAATTTGTTATATCTACCATATGAAAGGTTATTTTGACACTTGAATATCCTCTCCCCACTTATGCAGAGAGGTGGACAGATGTTGTCTAAAAGTCCCTTCCAACTTTGTTGTTGTTTTTTTGGTTTGGTTTTGTTTTTTTTGTTTTGTTTTTTTCTTTATTCCTTTCATCCTAAACATACCTCTGTGCAGAAGTGTTATTGCTGACTTTATCTAAAATAAACTTTAGGGTAGGCTTACATTTGACAACATGGAATGCTAATTTGCTAAGGATGTGGAGAATCTGAGCTGTTCTTTTGATATCCTAGATCCTGGTTATTCTACTGGCACATATTATATACAATTTCATCAATTATGACTCCTTAACAGCATGTATTTTTGAGAAAGAAAAGTGTAGCATCACTGGGAACTAAGATAGGGTGGGTTTTTTTGTCATTAAGTGCTAAGAATTATGATAATAGGCCATTCATGTGGCTAAAATAAGATTTTTGAACTATTGCTGTTCCTTTCTTTAAAAGCAGTTGAACCAGTGTTGCAAAAATCATCATCATTTTTTGACTCATAAAAATTTCTATGGATAAAAGATTTTTCTCTTTCAAGCCATTTGTTGATATTTTCATTATGGGATAGATTTGCCTTTGTGGAAATGTGTACAGAACAAAGTCCAAAAAACAGCTCGTGTATTTCGGTCCTTGCAGAGATTCTTGGTGTGGAATCCAGAGTAATACTCCACCTATCCATCTCCCCTTCACCTGACTTTAATGGAAATACCTTTCTAATATGGCTCAGAATTAAGGAAATACCATCTGGTTCTATATGCAGCTGAGGCAAAGAGAAATTAATCTCCAAGGCCATACCAAAGAACCTGTTACAGGGTAGGTCACTGATCTGCTCCAGGACTTTTGCTGTGACAGTCTATTACTACCAGATTTCTGAGGATCTGTTAATTGGCATTAGAAAATTTGTGCTGTGTGGTTTTTTTTTGCTTTTGTATATTTTTTAACTTCTAGGTTTTATAGGCAGCAAATCTGATGCAAAGTCACGTTATTTCCTCCTGTTTGCTAAGCCTTCAAGTACTAATTGACTGGTAACTACAGGAGCTGAAGGAGTTGCTTGTGGGACAGTGACTTTGAAATTTCACAACAGTACTGTGTCACATGTTGAACTTGTTTACTGTTGAAGTAAAGATTTCAAACTTCTTCGGCTGTGGCAGAAAAATCCCATAATTTTGGAATTTGGTATTCTTTGCATTAAACCTGATGTTGTATGACAGGAGTTACCTGAGGCTTACCTGAGGTTCTAGCACTGGTCTGGATTTAAAACAAACAGTAAACACCTAATCTCTCCTTGCCAAGACAATTTTTATTTCTTTTAGGATTACAGAAAGACTGCTTGTGTGAGTAAGAAAAATTCTGTTTGGAGTCTGCAGTTTCCATTGCTGCAATGGCTTTATTGTTTTAATTTATGAAAAATAAATCAGAATTAATTTAGTATAGCTGCATATGACCTACTATCTTTCTCTCTCCCATACAGCACAAAATTTCTTGAAATCCAAGCTTTTACAGTCTTGGAAATTTTCAATGTTTTAAAATATTGAATTATTTTTATAATTGTTTTTATTTAGAATATATTTCATGGATTTTCATTCATGCATATTTTGCTAATCTGGTTTTATTTAATTGATGTTTTAAAGTATTACTGTATGGATTTTAGTAGTTGGGAATTCTTAAAAATCCTTTTTAACTGTGCCAAACAAATGAGAGTTCAAAGGCTTAAAAATAAACAGCAGAAGGATGAAGTAATTCCATGTACTCAAAAATAGGTATATTAAAAAAAAAGCTGAAATTCAAAATATTCAAAGTATCAATGTAGCAGTCTCCACCACACAAAAAAAAGAGATTGCAATTGATTGCTTAATCTTGAATGAAATATACTGTCTGTAAAAAGGAAGCTTTTAGAAAATATCAAATGGTAACAGAGTGAGAGACAAATGTTAAAATCAGGGGAAAGAAAGTTGTGTTAAAACAATTGCCGTGCAGGTTTCTGTTGCCCTAAAGCAGAATGAACTTCTGATAAGAGTGTCAACTTGCAGTGGTACCACCCAAATTGGAACAGATCCTGACAAACTTGCTAGAGATTAGGACTGTCCGTAGACTGATTTATTCAAGATAGCAAGGACAATTCTGTTAAGACCTGCCATATTTAAAAGCGGAGCAATCAGTTCCCTCCCTGCCCAGTGACAAATAGAATTGTAATTAAGCAGCCAGCAGTGCTTTCCTCTCTGCACGGGTCCAGCTCAGCTGAAGGGTTGTAACTTCAACTTGATGTCTCCAAAAAACACAAACTACTTTTGGATTAGACTTGAAAAATGACAGGTGTGCTTGTACGTTCTCTTTTCTCTGCATGTGGCCAGATTTTCTGTCTAGAAACCTTTACCTTCCCAAGGCAGAGATGGCTTTATTCTGGATGTATATGCTACTTAGCATAATGGGGTTATAATTCCTCTGGGTGTTTGTATGTGCTGTTGGAACACAAAAAATACAGGTGTGCTTTCCATGCTTCTTAATGAAGGGTTGTTATTTTTTTTTTCAATTTCAACAGAAATAATAAACAACTCTGGATAAAATTTCTGGCTCAATCACAACTTTGCTTAATTCCCAGAAGCCGAAGAACATCTGACCAGCCCGAGTAACTGAGGCAGCTTCTCACAGAACCACACTGCAGGTAGCACCAGGGCCCACTGAAGGAACTGAGAAAACTCCTGGTTTTTTCAATTAATGAGCTAAAAAACCTGAACTATCAGTTATGTAAGACCATATTATTGTTACATTTCAAACCACCTGAGGAACTCTACCCTTTCATTTTGATCTCAAGTGGACCACAAACTGTCCTGTACAGGTAATTGTTGATGACAGTGTTGTGTGGAAAGTGACCCCTTATTTCAGTTGCAGGTGCCAAGATCTCATAACTCATAAGCAACAAGTAAAATCCTTGTTGGGCTGATTCTACAAGAATAATTTATTGATGTTAAAGGACGGCCTTCCTGCCTCCAAAGATAAAGAAAGACAAAAAGCTCTCAGAGGTCTCCAAGAATTAAGATAAGAATGTCCATAGTGCTTCATATCTCCAACAGTTAAGTATTTAAAGGAGCTGCTATCAAGTTCAAGAAAAGCAAAAACTTGGCATGCCAGTTTAAGATCTGGAATTTTTAATAATTTGTTTCAAATATGCTGTAAGTTTGCAAATATCCAAACCTAAGGAGCTAACTAGTTTGTTTTCCTGAGATTATATGAGATTCATAGATTTCAGAAGAGATTCAGAAGCAATTGAAAACATTATATTTGCATATCTAGGTTCAAAAGAACATTCCAGTGTGTTGGAAGTCTTAAATGTATATTCTTTAATTGCTTTTAGTCTTAATATCACAGCAAACAATATTGTTTGGACTGACAGTTTTGACAAGAATTTTAACTCATGACAGTACCTGAATAGCAAGCAGCATCTGATTTTACTCTCCCTTCTGGGATCAGCCTGAGAAAGGAATTTAATTTTTTTCCATGTTCTTAACAATAGCTGACTATTCCTTGCCTCTCACTGTGGCATCTACCCATTGCAGCCTCTTGCCTGGGACAGAAGTCCCTAAAATCCTGGGACTTGAAGCGGAGATAGGAGGAAATAAAGGGGTATACTTTGTACCTCCTCCTTTTTTAATGTGTGTATAAAGTAGATCATGATCAGATTTGTAAATAAAAATTCTTACATTATTTATGTGTTTTACAGTATTTAAATTTGTATTGTTGGCACTGTTTTGCAGAACATTCAGCTACAAAATGCCTGTGATGCCGCTTCTGTTGCTGTATGTTGAGTAATTTCGTTAATTAGCTGCCCGTTTAATGCAATTATGACGTGTTCATCTTACTTTCTATAACTTCAATATTTACTTTTATCTCAGATATAACTAATTTAACTTCTGTGTAACTTTTGAGAAAGTTTCTGATTTTTCTCTTCTAAATGCAGATTTGAGATAATTCTGTGAAAACACTCAGAATTGTTCACTAACTATATTTGGTCACATAACTGGCATTCTATTCTACAAATAGTTTGCATATGAGTAATTAATCTGAGTTGCCAAGCTCTGAGATTCTGGTTGTTCTGTTTACAAGTAAACAGCATGATATAATTGTCTTATATTTCATGTGAAGGCACACTCAAAACCAGAGCTGTCAATTTTTTCGAATCTGTTCCTACTTATTGTGGAGTTCATTTATTTAATCTGAAAGTAACTGAAAGGAAGTGTTGGATTTTAACTTTTTTTTTTTTAAACAAAACTAAACAAAAGGAATTCAGTAAAAATATTCTCTCCCAAGAATTTTATGCTGGCATTCAGTAATCCATGAAAATATTATATACGAATAGTATCTTTTATTACTTCCAGCCTAATAAAATAGTGATTTTGCTGATGAGCAAATACACATTTAATCCAGCTGTTTTGAGGTAATTTGCAAGTTGGATTAAAAAGTTGCAGTTTCTTTACTATTCAAATGAAGTTTCCTATCAGAAAATATTTTCTGTCTGAAAGTCAAGGTTTTTTTCCTTGATGGACTCAAGTGACCAGGGTAAATATTAATATTACATGATAGGGTCATTTTACAAATAAATACAAAAATATGCTGTAAGCCCCAGGTGAATCTGAGTTATAGAAGCATTTCCATAGGCAATTACATATTTTACATTTTATTTCCCCTTGCTATTCTGTTCTTCCTAGTAATTTGACTGTGTTTTTCAGGATTCTGCCTCACAGATGGCAAGAATGAGTAACAAGTTGCACTCTTCACTCAGATCCTGGAAGCACAGCCTTCGCTAAGGTGAGAACATTGAGAGAAACTCACTGAAGGGAGTGTTTTGTTTGTTTTTAGCTTGTTTTGTCTAATAATAGGGCAATTTAAAGCAAGCTGTTGAAAAACTTTGGTGATTCATGTATATTCTCTGCATACTTGCATTATTTTTTCTTATCTCTCACTGTCTTTCTATTTAAAATTTTAAAATAATTAAGTGAAGTGTATACATTTGTCAATGCATATACAGGAATATATATGTTAGTGTAGAATTTGGTACTATATGTTTTCCTAGTTTCAGTTCGAAAAAAAAAATATCAGAGGTACAGATGTTCACTCCTCAATTTGCTTTAGCATCTTTGTGTTTTCATTTTTTAAAATAAATGTATTTTGTTGATCTTTTCTTTGAAAGACCACTCAAATATAAAATTAAAATTTCTAATTAAGGTTATAGATCCTCTGGTGCTAAGTTTCTCATTTTTGAACAGTTGAATATCACAATATAGTTGATGCACTCCCATGTTATCAAATAAATGCTCAAGGTACAGCTTATAATGTTGAAAAATAGAAAAATAAATTGACCTTGATGAAGTGTGTCGTCTTTTGTCTGTTCCCAGGAAAGTTTATTTCAGGTATTTCTACTGCTGAAATGATTAGAGTTAACAGCTTTTTCCCTCCATTTTATTTTACAGGGTCTCTTCATCTTCCTGATATATGGGGTGTACAACACAGAGGTAAGTCTGCTTGGAGTATCTCAAGGCTGACAGAGTGAATGAGAGAAATGACAGGTTTCTTATCTTGATAACTGAGGGACAAAGTTGGCTTTCCATACGAGTGTCCTACTGCCCTTCATGCTTGGACTAGCTTATATGCATCCCAGCTTACCATTAAACACTGACACCCTGAATAAAGGGACAGACTCATTTCTCATAGGCATTGACTAATATTTTACTGCTGCTTTAAGTTTTTTGAATTCCTGCTCTGTCTTTTAACACTTAGCTAAACCTGCAGTCCTAAACTGTTGTAATCTAATGTACATTTTCAAATTAACTGTTAGTTTACATGCTATGTTAAGGAAATTGTATTTAAATTTTAAAAGGAACAAGTTTTGCTTACTCAACAAAATTTTGAAATCAAGTACAGAAATGGTATCAAATTCTATTTTTATATCAATTAGATACATTTAAGATTTTAAAATCTGACCGAAGGCTTTGTATCAGTTAGGGCTATGAAAAGTACTTGCTATTTACAGGCTCATCCTGCCAGAAAGGAAAGTATTTTTGACACATAAGGCGTAAAAAAACATGAGGAATTTATCCACCTTGTTGCACTACTTCCATTATGTCAATGATAAAAATCAGTTCTCCCGATTAGCCAAAATAAGGTGCTATTTCAAAATAACAATTTAATTGCATTTCCATTATAAGGGATGAATTATTTCCATACAATGTAACCAGACCAGTGGGCATTATTAGTGTGGCTTTTGCTGCGAGGGTGGGCCAAGAATGCTGCCCATGGGGTCCGCTGCTGGACAGGGGATGCTCCGCGGTGTCTGTATTTCGGGGGATGCTCCGTGGCGTGTGTGGTGTTTCGGGGGATGCTCCCGCGATGTGTTTCCTGCTGGGAAGAGGCCAGGACACAGGGACACGAGGGAAAACCCTGCCCGGTTTGTGCGAGGGGAGGATCCCCAAGGCAGCGCGTGTGAGCGGCGTGTGTCGGTGTGCGCGATGGGTACGTGGGGCTCAGACGCGATTTCTTGTAGCAGCGCTTCCCCCGAGGGCGCGGGGCGGCTCCTTCAGCCCCGCGGGGTTCCGGGGAGCTGGAGGGACCGCTGTGGGCTCACACCGCGGAGCCGGAGCCAAACACTCCGGGCTCTGGCATCGCTGCGGCCGCTGCCCCTGCTCGGAGCTGTGCGGGGCGGCGGGACGGGGTGTGCCCCGGCGTGTGCGGGGTGTGCCCCGGCGTGTGCGGTGTCCCTGTCCCGCTGTGTCCCTTTCCCGTTGTGCCTCTATGTCCCTCTCCCGGCGTGTGCGGTGCCGGTACCCCCATGTCCCTGTCCCGCTGTGTCCCTGTCCCACTGTGTCCATGTCTCGGTCCCGGTGTGTTCATGTCCCGGTGTGTCCGAGTCCCCGTCCCGGTCCGAGTCCCCGTCCCGGTCCGTGTCCCCGTCCCGGTGTGTGTCCCTGTCCCGGTGTGTCCCGGTATGTCCCATGTCCCTATCCCGGTGTGTGTCCCGCTGTGTGTCCCCCCG